>JZKD02S0085225.1:284583-316295 GCA_000966675.3 Picea glauca | reverse complement strand
CCTTTTTGGGTGGCATGTTGGCCAAGTATCACTTTTGAACCTTGATTTTGAGGTGGTTCTGCTAGACAATATTTCTTCTGTTGTATCTCCCAATTTTTGTCCCTTCTGGGTATGACACTTTATCTTATGTATTTCTCTGATATTTCTTTTCTGCAATTCCACAGGTCTGATCAAAATTGGATGTGCCAAGTGGAATTTATGGTAGCTTCCCTACAAGTTGCCAATTTTTTTCCTTTCCAGGAGATCTCACTTGTATAGTGTTCCCCGCACAAAATAATTGATATAAAATTATGAAACTCGCACCCAAAATACTACAGACTGTCCACGATCCAATGCAACCAGTCCCATGAAATTTGGATACTCTAGGAAGAAGTTATGATTGTTTTACCTGTAACACCTTCTTGAGACAAGTCAATAGGACTAGTCAGATACCCTCTCTTACACAGGGTGTATCTACAAATTTACGATGACCCAGAAGCTGAAATTTTTACCACAGATAAATTACCAATTTTTGTAAATGGTCTCCAGTGTTCAAGGTCTGGAACATTACCAAAAAAATTTTATAGCAAAAATTCCGCAATGACTCATTTCAGGATGATTCCAAAACCCTATCTTGTACAGGCTGTATCTATGAAAGTATAAGGCTTAAAGAGATGAATTTTTAATCCAACGTACCTTGATCTGTCCTCTAAATACCCTCCAAGCCGTTCCTTCTGAAACGTTTTATAAAAAAAGTTATAGTGAAAATTCCACGGTGTCTCAGATGTAGCAGCGAAACCCCAAGACCTTGAGCTCTGATTCCATATGTTAAGAACCAAAACATCAATATAGCATATAAAAACCTCAGGAAAAGTACTCAACGCCTTGAAAAAGAGATAATGTCAGATAATAAGCCTCTTCGAGGGGGCTGTTCAAGTACAAGATGATTCAAAATGAAAATGTCTCCTTGGTATATATAGGAGACTAGGAGGTATAATTACAAATAATGGCTTAAATCCGACATAATTAAAATAACATTACTAATCTAAATTACAACTAATGGCCTAAATACGACATAAATAAAATAGCATTACTAATCTAATATGCCCCAATTAAGGGGTAATGAGCCAATATTAGGGCTTAACAAAAATTCATGAATAGAAACCAGAGGAAGAAAATGGGAACACAGACCACAATAGAGACATATAGCACTAATATCCACAGTCGAACCAAGCAACTTTGAGGAAGTCAACAATGATGAACATTGGATAAAGGCCATGGAAGAAGAACTGAATGAAATAGAGAAGAATGAGACATGGGAACTAGTTCCAAGACCTAAAGGCAAAAATGTGATCGGTACAAAATGGGTGTTCAGAAACAAACTAAACAAAGATGGATAGGTAACCAGAAACAAGGCAAGGATAGTAAGCAAGGATATGCTCAAGTTGAAGGAGTATATTTTGAAGAAACGTTCTCTCATGTTTCCAGAAATGGAAGCAATCAAAATGATCTTGTCCTATGCGTGTTCCAAAAGGATTAGAGCATATCAAATGGATGTAAACTCATCATTTTTAAATGGAGAATTAGAAGAAGAAGTATACATAAAACAACTAGAAGGGTTTCTCCTGTTGGAAAGAGAGGACTATGTTTATGTATTGAAGAAATATCTGTATGGAATCAAGCAATCCCCCAGAGCCTGGTATTCAAGACTGGACAATTAGTTACAACAACAAAGATTCAGAAAGGTAAATGCAAATAACAATATCTACATAAAAGTGGATCGGGACAACATACTTATCATTGAAGTATATGTGGATGACATCATCTTTGGAAGTGATAATGACAGGCTGAGTAACAAGTTTTCTAAAGATATGCAGAGTGAGTTTGAAATGTACCTACGTGGTGAGTTAAATTTCTTTCCGGGACTTCAGATATCTCATCCAGATGAAGGTATTTTCATTTCCCAAACCAAGTACATCAATTAAATGTTGAAGAAGTTCAAAATGGAATATTGCAAACCCGTAAGTACTCCTATGGTGATTGGTTTCAAGTTGAACAAATATGATGAATCTAAAGAAGTAGACCAACGAATCTATAGATCAATGATTGACATCCTACTCTATGTGACAACCTCAAGACCATATGTGATGCAAGCAGTTGGAAAGGTTGTAATATTTTAAACGACACCGAAGGAAACTCATGTTATGACAGTAAAGAGGTTCTTAATTTATCTCAAGGGAACAACATAGAATGGATTGTGGTATCCGAAAGGAAATGAGTTGACTATGGTCACCTACATAGATGCAGATTGGGAAGGAAGCATTGATGATATAATAAGTACTAGTGGAACAACCTTCCACTTGGGTGATTGTCTGGTATCATGGTTAAGTAAGAAGCAGTCCTTAGTATCCTTGTCTACGACAAAAGTATAATTTATTACACCATCAACATGTTGTACTCAGATCCTCTGGATGAATAAAACCCTGCAAGACACACAAGTAAAATATGATGATCCTATTTCAATATTCTGTGACAATACTAGTGCTATAAGTATCTCCAAAAATCCAGTGATGCATTCCAAGACAAAGCATATTCCTATCAAGTTCCACTTTCTATGGGAAAAAGTCACAAAAAATAATATCAAGTTGGAGTACATTGGGACAAAAGAACAGATTGTATATATATTCACCAAACCTCTCCCAATGGAGACTTTTGAGTATCTTCAATAGAAACTGGGAGTAGTTTATGCCCCATAGTTATCTACATGACATTTTTCAAAGAAGAGAGTGGAAGAGAAATCGTTAGGGGTGGTTACCATTTGTCATTGATGTCAAAGGGGGAGAGAAAGATAAAAATCATGAAGATAGGGGGAGAAAGCATGAAGACAGGGGGAGTATGAGTGTTGCCATCAATGCCAAAGGGGGAGATTGTTGAAAAATTGGTTATCATTGATGTGAACCCTAGAAGAAGTATAGAATCCTCTATAAGTAATGGATGTATTTGAAGAAGTCTCCAAAGTGGTCCCCTTATGGAATACATTTAAGCATGGTCCTCATGGGAAGATGTTTTGAAGAAGTCTACAACAAGCCTTAGAAATATTGTGGTCAAAAAACCCCAGAGGTGTGGTCATGAAGCCCAAAGTTGTTTGAAGAAAAATAATATGAAGGACATCATAATTACATGCTAAAATCTTGTATATGGATAACCATCATCATTCCATTTCCAACGGTAGGTGTGTTATGAGGAAAATATCTCTATGGATAGGGGTAAACCACAACAGACATAAATGAATGCAGAAATCAACTCTAATCTCAGGTATGCTGTATAAACAAATATGCTAGCAAGACAAGATAAAATGCCTACCTCATCCAGATGTTCGATGAAATCCACTGTTGAACACTTGACTCAAAGCAATACACCTGCAACTTGTCCTCAACAACCAAGAAATGCAAGCATATAGTGATAATATATAATGTTAGCACATTCAATAGCATAATCCATCAACATTCATAACAAATACGCCCATGGAATAACAATTCAAATATTTCCAAGATATTAATTGGACGAGAAAAGAGTATTTCTATTAAAATGTAATCAACAAAAGGGAATGAATTACAAAATTCTGTGCCGACACGGTTTAGAACCAAGAAACTAAGTCCCTTCCAGCTGGGCCGACACGGTTCAGAACCGAGAAACTAAGTCCCTTCCAACTAGGCCTCCACTGCTTCAATCCTCCACCAAAGGCAAGCTCATATAAGAGAGAAAATGAGGTTCTCAATAAAGTAGGGAAGAGCTTGGGGGTTGAACAATGTGTTCAGAATTAAAAGGACAAAGGGATGCAGACTCAATATGAAGTGAATAATTTCTCTAGAGTAACGTTGCTCTCAAAGTTGAATTCTTCTCCTCTTTTCCATAGCTCAGATTTGGCCCATTTGTAGCCTTCAAGTGGAACTGAAGGGTTGAGTCAGAATGCTTGCAGTATATGGAAGGTCAAGGATCATGGATCTCATGAAATGACATGGAAACCTGACACCATTTTTTAATTTTGGGCACAAAAATCGATGTACACGGGCTGTAGTGGTGCAACCTGCGTATACACATGTTGTACAATAGGTAGGGTGCGTATATGTGGGAAAATAATGTTTTTAGCTCCGGGATTTGCAAAAAGGGACTTCAAGTTTGCATAGGGAAATGGAAAAAAGCCTTTTGTGCAAGTTTTCATAGAGTGAGGAAGATATTTCTATAACAAATGCCCCCTATTATGTGAGGTCATAGGAGTATCTGCGATGGCCGAAATACATTATAAGACCCATAAGTAGAGTAATGGGGACCCAACTGGAAGAACTAGTTGCTCATTGCAATCTGTATTTACTTTGCACACATGGATGCCAATTTGAATTACACTGTAGATCCATGTGAAAATATACCAAACAACTGTCTATGGCCATGAATAGGAAATACAAAGGTGGCTACATGCCAAAGGCTATCATAGTCATGAACAAGGCCCAGTAAAACCAATCTCAAAATCAATCTGAAGATATCTGTATACAATGGAGTACAATCTGATCTCCCATGATCATTGAAGTCATAGAGGTACTGGTTCAATGAAAGATAGAAACAACTCAGGAAATTTGCAACTATGAATTGATGTCTTCAAGTATTCTACAAAATTCGCCAAAGGTGCAAGTCTACATCGTGTGAATAAAGGAGATGAGGTCGAACACAATGAGACTTCATTTGATTACCGGTCATTGAGGTATACCGTTAACAAACACGAGACAACCTACCGATAATGAAAGTAGGTATCAAGGCACCGAGTACATTCTTACAAGTGTGAATAAAGGTGTCTGTGTTGAACACTTGAAGAATCCATCGATCAGGAGACATTGATGTATTCCCAACTGTCGATGGTGAGAGAACCTTCCACTAATGACTACAAGCCTCTAGGTACTCATAGGACTCTAGGTCTCATCTCCAGAATAGATGAGTTGAAGTCAATGGAAGGACACCTGCTGAAAGGAGAGAAATAAGGCATCTCTCATCATTCAACACGAGGTACAAATCAAGAGCTTGGTGATTTGGAGGAAATCATATGAAGAACATGTTCATGAACCAACAACCCTATGTGTCTTTCGCGTGTGCAAGATGCAAGCGGTACATGAAAAAGACCCTCTGAATAACAACCAATAAGGAAAAATGATGAAAAAGGTGAGGAAACCACCAATAAGGCTAATGGAATCCAAGACACTACATGAATCCCAATGTGTGAATAGATGTATTGTCGTCGAACATAAGGGAAACCACCCAGTCAATGACCAATGATGAAATGTTGACTGTTGGGTTCAAGGTTACCTACCAATGAGGAAAGTAGGACCAGGGTGCGCAATAGGACTACAACTTCATGTGATTCAAAGACACACTGAGGGTATGGCCGACATGCAAAGTCAAGAGTTCTGAGGAATGGCCGACATAGGTTGATAGACATCCTTTGAACAAGAGCATGAGACATATGGAAGACTCTGGAAGCATAGAATCAATGATGAAACTTTGAGATGCAGGAGGCATCAATCAAACTCTCCATAGGGACTTGAAGAGTAACCATTCGAGGGAGTAAACTCTTTGTAACAAGATGAACTTCCTAAGGTTAGGCTAAACCCAAAATTTTGACGGCAAGTGGACTAAAAAATTTTGTGCTATGTTCAAAGGTGACATGAATGTTGCCAATATAAGATAATATTCCCTTCCCGCCCATCTTTTTTTGTTTTTTCATAGTCAAATGAATGCTATGATACAAAGGAGGAAATGAGTGTCACAAGTAAGCAAAACTAGTTCCAGTAGTGGAACATACCTATGCTCAATGAAAGGAGGTGCATGCGGGAGATGGATGCTCAAGGGAATGTTTCCTCCTGGGTACAGGATGTCAAGCTGTAAAGGATATAAAACAGTCTCTTCTTGGTTGATGATGCAAACTGCTAAGGTGAGAGGATTATAATGCAAAAGAGAGAACCAACAATAGGCTCAATACTGTAAGAAAGAGAATGAGATGCAATTACAACTTAACGCCAAAACATTTCCTTTTTCGTAATCTTAGTCTACCTGGTTTCAAAAAGGGATAAACTTGCACCAAATAGATGTCCTTTCAAATCCAATTTATGAGTGTGAAAGAGACAAGTTCACTCAAAAATATTTTCACTTTTTGAAATGAGTCGAAAAAGAGCTTATATTAGACTCATGACCTTTCAAATCCAATTAATGATCATGAAAGAGACAAATTCACTCGACCATTTTTTTGCGTTTTAGACGAGTCTAAAAATAGCTTAAATCATACTCGTTGGGGGGGTTCTAGGCAACATGTCATGGGGGAGGCCAAGGCTCTCGTGCAAGATTTCTGTGAAAGTTCAGCAGCTTACGAATAGCTGACACAAGATTGGGAAAACCCAAATCTCTCCAAGTCGAGGAGGATAAAGTGCTAGTGGAGGTTACCTTCTTGACGATATATCAGAGAACATATCTTACCTGAAAAGACATAGGCGAAGGAATTGTATACCCCACAAGACCATCCCAGTCAAAGGGAACTTCTCCAAGACTTGGAGGGAGAGTTCTCTGGGAGAGTAAAACTCTCTCTTGTTCATAAGGTGCAGTACTAGAAATGCTAATGACATGGTTGAAGGACGCATCACCCTCCAAAAGAAGAGTTGGATTGACTAGAGATTGCATCGGTATGACCACTTCTTCAACTATTGGTTGAATAGGATGCGAGACAACAAGGACAGGAAATGCACCACCTTAAAAAATAGGAATGGGTTCAAGTGATGATTGCATCGGCATGAATTCCATGTCAATCAAAGGAGAAATGAAGTATTGGGAAACCAAAGATGACTCAGAACCCGAAGGGCCCCCAAGCAAAGACCACACTTTTGGTACCACAAAAATAGTAGCACAAACGAGTAATGTGATCTCCTTCACAAATCCTACAAAGGAACTTGGGATTACATCTTAGACGTCTAGGATTCTCAATCGTATGAATTCCCCCAACGTCACTCGCAATGGATAGTTACATGCTCTTAGCGTGACTGACAGAGGCTAGAGATGTGATGTTAGTATGACTCATGGCAACTAAAGTGATGCCCCCAACATGAATTGCAATGACTGGTTGTGAGTCTTCAACATGGCATGCAGAGGTTTCCAACCAATCCCCAACATGAGTAGCAAAGGTCGGTGATGGAATTCCAGTATGACTGGCAGTGACTAGACTAGTGGCGCCGGTTAGTTGTGGAATTTGAGACCAAGGTCCCAGGAAATAATGGTTTTGAGATATTGCAGGCGAGGAAGGATCTTAGTTTACACCCTGTCCCTATCCATAAAGGTAGTATCCATTGCCTAATTGATCTACAAAGGTTTGTACAGGCATCATCACTGAAGTAGATGTCTACAAGGATACAAAGGCATGATAAGGATTATTCAGGTGAGGATAAGTGTTGCGCCCCTGTGAAGGGGTTCCGTGAAGGGGGTAGCCCATACCATAAAACTGATTCACTCAGTATGACATACTAGAGAACATATGGGGACCTGCCATGGGTATAGTGTTCATGGGAAATGGCATAGCGGACGAAGGATACACGGATGTGGTGTAATAAGTAGAATAACCACCCATTTGAGAATTGTCTCCTTAAAAAGAGAGGCTAGGATTGGATCCATAAGAGGGGATATTCCAACCCCCCACAATGAGAGTTGGTTGAGGGACATGACTCCTATCAAATGAAGATGTAGACAACGGATCCATCGTGTCCCTAGATCCAAAACTAGGATTCATATAAGCAAGCAAGGGAGCGGATGGAAATGGTGAAGGCATGTTTGGAATACCAAGAGGAAAATGATTAGAGACCCAAGGCATTGACTGAGTGTCATAATTCTACATACCATTATGAAATGCAGACAGATTCGTCCCCATGAAATGAGTGAATTTCATGGGGGAGGTAGCGGTAAATGAGGGAGCCAAAGGAACTCCACTATCCATGATAATGAAAACTCACGGTGCAATATAAAATACTAAGGTCAACTACTAATCAAAGAGCACACAAAAATAGAACAAAAGGCCAATATGCACACAAACAAGATAAAGTGGTTGAAAGGGGCATCCCTCCCTAAAGTAGGTATGCCTCACCCAAGAGGGGCCTGAGACTCCCTGCTAAAGATCGGAGGTATCAAAATCAGTTATAAGGGCCCTTGTGGGATTAACAACCAGTCGGTCAGATCCCCCCAAAGAGGTAATCCTCCATAAAGGTTGTGTGTTGTCCGACCCTTATCTGACCTAGGGTACCTGCAGAATAACCCCTGCAAGTAACCTATGTGGTACCTAAGTAAAGCAACTAGGCAACCACTATATAACTGATGCACATGTGAACAATCATAAGTTAGGTCCACCGTATGGGCAGGGTAACAAGGCCCGAAACCTCAAAACCATCACCTCTCACAGAGGTAAGGGTACTTACAAGATCCCCATATATGAATAGATCCTCATAAATATATCTGACACTAAGAAGGTATAGGGGGCATTTCCCTTCAACCAACCTCACGTGACCTCGTGCTTGACTTCGGTATAAGAGAAGCCTCCTGATATTACCAAATATACAATAGATTTATCCACTCCCTTAGTCAGACACATATGTTGATTTAATAGCCTTGGAGAAGTTTACTCACAAAATCCTATTCCAAGGCTCTAAATCCTAAGCTAGTTTGTGAACCCTAGAAAAATAAAATCATTATTAATCAATTTTAAATTATAGCGTTACTTTTAGTGGCCTTTCTTACTCAAAAAGGTGCGGTCATGAAACTAGTGATGTTATGACTCAACAAGTAAAATAAATGAATATGAATACAATGCAAAGTCCTAAATTCAATTCCCAATAAATGATATACTTTTCAAAATGCAATTCTCAATTTAGTTCCGCAATTCCAAATAAAATGCAATCTTTCTTTACATGTACTAAGATCAATGATAAGGACTCGAAAGATCAAATGGAAAAAATGTAAAATGCCTAATATTTTTGTATTTTCAATACAAAAGAATGAAAATGCAAGGATTAAACAACAACTTGATATAAAAACTCTATTGTATGTAAACATAGACAAACCAAGTAGGAAATAAAGGAGAAAACACCCAACCCAAGATGCAAGGAAGATCAAATGAAAGGGATGATGAGAAAGGCATTGCCCAAAAATTCAACCAAAGAAAGGTTTCCTATCATTCCACAGACACTTAATAGTCATAACAGAGACCCAAGAAGACTCAACAATCATCCAAACCCACCCAACAACCAAGAAACAAAAGGTGATGTACGCGACTGTTCAGGGGAAAAGTGCATATATACGCCTCTTGTAGGATGACATTACGCGTATGTATGCGACTGTCAGGTGAAAACCCGCGTATATGTGTTAAAACACAACCAGGATAAGGAGAAGGATAAGAAACTCAAACTCAGAATGAACAGAGGTTGTCAAGCAGTCATACGACAAGAAACTCAATATAAACGAGAGAAATCTAAGGAGAAAAACACTCCAAACCCTAAAAAATAAGATTATATCCCCAGTATGGTCGCCAATTCTGTTACGAGGAAAATCTCTCTATGGCTAGGGGTAAACCACAACAGATGGAAATGACTTCAAAAATCGACTCTAATATTAGGTATGCTATATAAACAAATATGTTAGCAAGACAAGATAAAAGGCCTACCTCGTCCAGACGTTCGATGAAGTCCACCGTTGAGCACTTGACTCAAAGAAATACACCTGCAACTTGTCCTCAACAACCAAGAAATGCAAGCATATGGTGATAATATATAATGTTAGCACATTCAATAGCATAATCCATCAACATTCATAACAAATATGCCCATGGAATAACAATTCAAATATTTTCCAGATATTAATTGGATGAGAAAAGAGTATTTCTACTAAAATGTAATCAGTAGAAGTGAATGAATTACAAACTTCCATGCCAACACAGTTCGGAACCGAGAAACTAAGTCCCTTCCAACTACACCTCCATCACTTCAATCCTCCACCAAAGGCAAGCTAATATAAGAGAGACAATGAGGTTCTCAATCAAGTAGGGAAGATCTTGGGGGCTAAACAGTGTGTTTAGACTTAAAAGGACAAAGGGATGCAGACTCAATATGAAGTGAATAATTTCTCCAGAGTAACTTTGCTCTCAAAGTTGAATTATTCTCCTCTTTTCCATAGCTCAGATTTGGCCCATTTGTATCCTTCAAGTGGAACTGAAGGGTTGAGTCAGAACGTTTCCAGTATATGGAAGGTCAAGGATCATGGATCTCGTGACGTGACATGGAAAACCAACACCATTTTTTAATTTTGGGCACAAAACCCGATTTATGCGGGTTGTAGTGGTGCAACTTGCGTATACACATGTTGTACAATAGGTAGGGCACATATATGTGGAAAAATAATTTTTTTAGATTTGGATTTGAAAAAAGGGACTTCAAGTCTGCATAGGGAAATGGAAAAAGGCCTTCTATGCAAGTTTGCATAGGGTGAGGCAAATCTTGCTATAACAAGGTGGTACATCACGTGGTTCCTCACAGTTGAGAAGTTATTCCATCTTAAAGATGAATCCCAAAGTATGGTCAAGAGGCTCCATATCTAAGGACAAGAAGTTACAAGTCAGCCCCAAAATTAATTAAAGGAGAAAACTTGTTGCAAACAAGAAGTTACAGATCAACCCTAAATTCAAGTAAAGGAGGTACTTCAAAAAGTATAAATACTAATTGAGAGAATCTCCTTTTGAATAAGCAATTGCCCAAGTATGTGATCTCCTAGTGAATCTGAGGAAACAAATCTAAGGTAGCAAAGGAGTGCGAAGGAGAAGTGATGATCCTAATGGTCAAGACCCACAATGTGGAAACCATTAAATTCCTACTACACATTCAATCCACAAATGGGGTGTCCAAGGATCTTACAAAATCACTTTTATCATCCTTTTATACAGGTACATAATTTAAGTAATTAACTCTGTTCAACTTCATGTAGTATTTGTCTTCATATCCTTGCACAATCCAAAAACCTTGTTTATTAGAAATCTCAAGTGTTGTGTTGTTGCACTAGTCCTTTCCCTATTTTCTATAACGCTCATACCCAAGTGCTTATTCTCCTCGTGGTTCTTTGATTAAAACCTTGCGCTTAATCCTATCCCTTTTATCGTCAGGTGTTTATCTCCAGTTTCTCTTCGCGACCAAGTGTTATATCCATGGGCTTATACTTTTAAGAACCTATCATTTAGTGCTTGTCCCATGTGTCTAGGTGCTATGATCATAGGTTTATACAATGAGTGCTAACCACCTTTTTTTCCAAGTGATATTCCTCCATAACATAGCATGAGTGTCAAGGGTGGTTTTTGAACCACTTCCATGGTGTGCGCTATAATTCTTCCACCTTCCACATGTCCCTTTGTGGATTTCATTATACCAAGCACGCGATACCTTTTCACTAATCCTCTAGAAACTTTAAGGTGCACTATCAACGTGGATCATTGATACTTCGTTGATAAGCAATCAAAATTCATCCTTAATCCGATGATTCCTAGACATGAACTTATATCCAATGGTTGGGACTTAATCTGGAGTTGAATGAATGGTCCAAATTACTCCATGCCTTTAATACTGAATCCGATGGCTCTTACCCACTTTCTCTAGATCTAACGGCTCCAAATGGTCAATCATCCACTTTGATCCAATGAAATATGTCTATCGTTAGGATAATCCAATAGTCTTGATCTTCTCAAGGAATGATCTGATGGTTCCAGGAATTCCAACTACTATCCAACAGTTCTGGTTCCTCTAGCACCAATAAAACAAGATCTTATCGACTTTTGTGATGTCTGATTAAGCTTGGATCTCCTTTGATCCTATCGTGATCAATGATCGATAATATCTGAGAGATTTCCCTTAGTGCTCATTAATTTTCTACCATTGATTCCTCTAATATGGACCTCAGAACAAAATTTACACTGTCGATTAACAACCATTCTCTGTGCACTGAACCAGTCCTGAAACCTTTTAAAGGGAATATAACCCCAATAACTTCTTACAATAATACAAATATCAAGCTATTTTCTCAAATTTTACATGCATGTTATCATCCAAACTAGGTAAATAGGATCCATGACACATTTAAACAATAATGGACGTAATAGAGTGTTGGCTTTTTATTATCAAATTTACATCCACTGTACAAAGAATTCTCCAAGGCCTCTCTATGCATTCTTTGTCATGATTATACATTCATTTGACCTCTGATTGGCCCATGGCAACACTTTTTCTTTACACACATTCCTCACTATTTCCAAATTCCTATTTGAGACCCCTTCATGCCTAATAGGCTTACAGAATTAAACAAAAGGATCTTGGAACCAATATTTTTTCATATCCACTAATTTCTCCACTAACAAATCCTAGGATCTCTAAGATCCAAAAAATCCTCAAGAGATCAACTTTAAGATCTCTTCCAAATCTATCAACTCTCGAGATCTGCTATCATAGGTATATTTGATTACACTTAATAAACTCAATCAAATAAACCCTATCCTATGAAGTCCTTCTAGAATCCAAATGAAACATAGGAAATTACAACGATCATAAGTTAGGGAACCAACTCCATAATAAGTTAGGGAACCAACTCCCTTGGTACAATTCAAGACCACTTAGGCCAAATCAACAAATAAAATTTTGGAGGGAAAATGATCCTGTGTCAAGAAGTCTTAGAGCTGCAAATGGGAGAAGGGTTTATTAAAAACCCTAACTGAGAAGACCCCCACGGGTCAGGTATAGGGTGTCCTGTGAGGCCCCCACAGGTTTCACAACACTCTTCAAGCGAGGCACCACTAGTTGCCCAGTTTTGTCCAACAAGGATGAAGGAAAGGTTAATGAATATGTTATCTTCTTGATGAAGAAGTTGAGGAAGCTCTGCTGGTCTATGATATTATGCACTAGGTTTTTACATAATTAAAGGTATGTCTTTATATGTGTTTTTGAAGGTTATATATTGATGTTATGGTATATGATTGAGGAAAATCTTGGAGAGTTTTTGGCTTATGGATAGAGACATATGTTGGTGATTTTGGGCTTATGATTCAAGGTATATATTTGGTACATGGTTTATGGTTTATCATGGATGTTATGGAACTTTATTGAGGAACATATTTGGCATATAGATTTGAGGCATATGTTGGTGATGTTGGTCATATGTTTTTGATTTGTTCTTGGTGATGTTGGCATATGATTTATGTGAGTGGATTTGGTTTTGTTGATGATGATATATCAATATGAATGATAGTAACAATGGCATGTTGATGATGATGTATCAATATTAGTGACAGTGCCATTGGTAGTGACAGTTTGAGTCTCCATTTATATTTCAGGGAGGAAGGAAGGGGCAAGGAAAGGGGGTTGGAGCCTCCTTCTAGATGGTGTTGGAGAATACAAGGAGTCATAGCTTCCTTCAGGTTGGAGCCTATAAATTGGGGGGTTGGAGCTTCCTTCTAGTTGGAGTTGGAAAATATTGGGAGTTGTAGCTTCCTTTAGGTTAGAGTTTGTAAATAGGGGGTTGGTTCCTCCTTCCAGTTGGTGCTGGAGAATTTTTGAATTTGGTGCTTCCTATGAATGTAATATTCTGACATATAAGAAATCATTATGTGGTTTTCTTCCATTTGGGTTTACACATAAAATTCTTGTGTATTGTGTATTTGTGGTTTTGTGTTGTTGAATGTAATTGTTGATTATATCTTGAATGCAATCATAAATGATAAATTGATGTTTACATGTTCTGGTTAAAAGTGGTAAAAATTGCTTAATATTGATTCACCCCCCCTCTCAATATTATTGAATATTCCAACACTTTGGCTATGGGATAATAAAAGACTCCTCTCTGAGACTCTTGTCACTCCTATTATCTTATATAGATGTGAAGTTTTGGTATGCAATATCTCTCGATAATATTGGAGAAATACAGAGTAGATCCAAAAGAATTTTATAACTTATAATCTCAGAATTAAGGGCAATACACCCTATCCTATCCTCCTTATCAAAGTCAGCCTTTCCCCCATTGAGAGCACAAATATGATTAGGTACTTAATGTAGAAGAACGAGATAAACAACATGGATAAAAAGAGGTTTACCAAAATTTCTTCAAACTCTAGCCAAGATCACCAATGGCTCAAGCGGGGATGACATAATGATGCCAAGTCTTGGCTAAATCATTAGGGAATAAAAGAAGAAGTTATTTTTCATAATACCAACGATATTAAAAATATTGTACAAGCTAAGTTTTAGGAGAATCTATGATGCGATATAGAATTAGAGGATAAAAGAAAATTAAGATATTATAAGGAGGTGGTTAACCCTAACCTTGAAGATAAAAAATATCTCTTTGTTTTGACTAACATAAAGAAGAGAATCAATATTGCTAAAATAAGAACTAATTCTCATGAGTTGCATAGTGAAATTGGGCATTGGACAATCCCCAGAATGCCATGGAAAGAAAGAATTTGTCACCTTTGTGACACCAAGAGGGTTGACGATGAAAATCACTTTCTCCTAGAATGCTCTACATATACCCAAATTAGATCTGAATTTCCAAATATTTGTCACAATATCGACCTTCCTAACCTTCTAAGTCATCAAAACTTTAGTGATCTTGAAACGCTTCTCTTAATGATTTTCAAGCATCGAAATAACACTTTAAATAAATCCGAGTGATCTCTTGCTTTTCTTAAGGTCCCATAGACCAATTTTGGTCTTAGTGGATGTTAACCTTCATTGTCATCATCATATGTAGATAATTGTTAAGTTTATGTAAATTAATACTTATATATTAGGTTGGTATATTTTATCTATTAGGTTATATATCGTATTTTTCTAGTTGACATACTAATGAATTATGAGTTGGGCCTTTCGTAGTTTTTTATAAATAGAGGGTTTAATCTTGTATTTCAATATAACAATATATATATTTAGTGTTTCTTGTTGTTCTAATATCTCTATGTGGAGACTATGTTCATTTATGATCTAGTTTAAACCTAGATTTCTACATGGTGTCAAAGCAAGCACTTCTTGCCCTATCATTTTGCATGTACGTGTATTAAGCTCCATTTGCTTGGCTACATTCTTTTAGCATTAGAGATTAGGGATTTTTGGGAATGTTTATCCCTTTGTTTTGGTGTCTAGTTTTATACTTTGGCCCTTGGATCTTGTTTTCAGATTGGAAATCCATTTGATTCCTTCATTCATGTATTGGGTGTAGTGTGGCCTTATAGATCTAATTTGGCCAGATTAATTTCCTTCTATGGCCTTGTTTTTTGGTCACTAAGGTGTATCTCTTAACCTCACATTGTATTTCCACTTGATTTCCTCCTTTGTATGCAAGTAATATTGTTTCACTCAAATGGAGCACTTAGATATGCAAATTTTCATTTAGATTTAAAAACTCAAATATCCTCTTCCATTGTGCTTTACATCTAAGAACTATTTAGATCATGGTGTATTGTTTCTAATATTTGTGCACATCCGTTGTGGGTGCCATGAATGCACATTGTGGTTATTACTACCACATATGCTATCACCTAGATCTATAATTTTTTTGAGATCTAATTGACTCTGCCTACCTCCATTCACTAGCCTGTTTTTAATGTTTCCTTTTGAATCAATGTTTGGCACTACTACATATGGGGTCAATATTCAACAAAACCTTCCAACGATAAGGATAAAATTAATCATATTGTCGCAAATTATGACATAATTATTAAAATTTTAATAAAAAAATTTATGGGCACCCCGATGTACATCATACATGCGACAAAATTTTACATACATCGATCTTAGGAGATGCATTTAGGTGATTCCAACTACCCGTTTTAAATTGGTTTAACGGATACTGACTCGGTCAAATTTGACATAGTTGGTGGCCCTAGGAATGAAAACAATAATACGATTGTATCCTTGGATCCTTGCTTTACTTTTTCAACCCGGGGTTCGTACAAACTTGAGAGGTGTTGTGCAATGTATATGAAGTGTGCAATGGCAATAATATAGGTCCGAGAATGATCAAGGGTTGGAATGCATGAAATGGTGTAGGAAATTGCAATGACAAAAAAAGACTTTAAACTATTTATGAAAAGCACACCAATATAAAATAAAAAGTAATCTAGATTGCATGAGAAAGGAATTTAATCTAAAAATCACACTAAATCATACAGAGAAAACTGAAAGTAGAAAATGAATTTATTATAGTGCATGAAAAAAAACCTACAATTAAAGAAAAGCTAAACTAATGCATGGACTAAACAAGCTATTTTATGCCCAACCCTTTGATCAATAGAAAGCCATATGTCTTATTAATGTTTATTGTTGTTCTTATGAAAATAATATTAAGATAAACTAAAATCTAGAACTAAAATAGTCCTATAGGAGGTTTCTACATGAACTTTACATTTTCTACATGAACTTTGCAGTTTCTACAGGAAACTCCTACAGGAAGCCAAAAGAGGCCTAGAAAAATAATGTAAGTCTTATGAAGCATATAAAAAGAGAGACTTTGAATAAAATTGAATAAATATGAGGTTCTTGGCCTTGGAAAAACACCAAAGAGTGTTCCAATAGGTTGTTGAATCTTTCTGCGATATGTATATTGTAACTGACTAGTTAATGATAACCTGACTGAAAGAAAAATTAATCATGCAAAACTACATTAAGCTTCAAAAGAAATGAAATTCTAACTAATCACTATATTAACATGCAAAGAACTAAAGAAATTGCAACAGGGTCCTTAAGCCCTCCTTAGTGGGACATACCCAAGAAGCACAAGGAACATTGATAAAACTCTAATAAGATAAAAGCAATACCATCTTTATTCCATTAACATCAATAGTACATTAAGAGAAAAAAGTCTCTAAGTCTCCAATAAAAGTCTTCAGAGAAAAGTCTCAATACAATATTATCAAAAAAAATTCCCCTTCTCTCCTAGGCTAGAGGTCTATATATAGTCTTGAAAGTTTGACCTATTTTCTTAGATTGAGGAGAGAAGTGGGAAAATAGGGGATCTCAGCCAATCCCTTCTAGATATTGAATTATTGTTGATCAAGAGTGGGTGTTTTATGAACAAAGAGTTCTCTAGAGGTAGGTCAGGACAATGCTCCTTGATTCTTGGATGGAAATGATCTGAGGGAGACAAAATCCCTTATTTTTAGGATGTTGGCACCCTTAACCTCTTTTGAATCATGGAGTTCAACTTGCTTGGTGCTACACATATCTTTTGGCATGGATATTAGAGAAAAATCCATAATATACAAAAAATTCCACCTCAAAACAAATTTACTAAGCAACATGCAAAAATATTCATTACTTACTATTAAATATGGTAAAAAACAAGTATTAATTCCTATTATAGTGGAAAAATGTGCCTATGATGAGCCTTTGGGATAGGCAATAATTGGGCTCATCAATAGTCAATGTTAGTCAGAAGACCGATGGTGGTTAGTGATTTCTGCTATTTTGATGTAGGTGTGATGGTTATAAATTCTTTTCCTGCTCATTGTTCGTTGCATGAATTATTAGTCTTTTTTCTATGTGCTCTTTCCTCATATTCAATTCTTGATCTGCATAACTCGGATTTTTCACTTTGAAGGTTACACATTTTTAATATTTCTTTGTCTCCTTCTAAATATCCAAATTGGGTCCCTAACCCTTAGACCCTCTTTTATTTGGGGACACAAATTGTTACCTAGGAAATAAGTATGAACATGTCTAGTCAATTCGATTAATTACTATACAATTTGTCTTTGTCTAGTTCTCTTTTATTGTTTGATTTTATTACTTGCTTATAGTGAAGCTTTGGAACTTATATGGTAAAAATGTATGGTTTTGATTTCTTGATTAATTGTTGACTACTGTTATAAACATTTAATAAATATATGACGACAATGGCTTAATTCTCTAGTACATATGGGGTCAATATTCATTGACATTTGTATCATAATAATATATTCATATTTTGTACTTATATTGCTTCAGTGGATTTTGTTGTAAATATAGGAAATCCCAATGCTAAGGATTACACGTGAAGAGAGTGAAAGGACGCTTGCTAGGTTAAGGGTGGCATTGGAGGCATAGGGTGATGGGAAATTTTGTTTCCCTTAAAATCAATGCACTAGCTTGAATAGAAGAAGACTTGTAAGAAAAATAGTTGAAAGACATTGTTCGAGACATGTGAATTGTGAAGGGGGGTATATATATCGTCCCATCATAAGTTAGTCATTATATATGTATTTGTATTGATTATATTTATAAAATTTTCTTTTGTTTTAATATTTGTTATATACACTAATGTTATTAATTGTTTGTAATTATAAAAATAAATCCTCCTAGGTGTCTATCGCTGGATAAATATTTTCCTAGTCATAGTAGAAATACTATTGTACAAGATGTGGAAGATGGTATGGATATTGAATATCAAGTCAATCCTATGGAGAATATGACACCAATAATATTGTTTAGATGGATGATGGGACAAACAGATTGATCCAAGACATCTTTTCTCCTATTGATGAGGAAAAATTTGATGATATTCTTGATGTACCTCTACTTGAGAAGGCACACCAACCCCTTTACGAAGGCTCAAGAACAAATGTTTTCTCTGATAAAATGATGTTGGTGAACTTGAAGGTATTGAATGGTTTTTCAAACACTTGTCTCACACATATCCTAAGGTATGTAATATAATTCGTCACATATTATACGTAAAGGTAGATTTTTTTTCTCTATTTTTAGTGCCAATTAATGTTTAAATTAAGGATGCACTATTTATGATTACTATTATTTACATTAACTAGTTATTTTTATGTTGTATATTGTTAGGTGAATTTTTATTACCAACGTCAAATAATTTACCTCACACATACCAAAAGTTGTGTTCCATTATGAAAGATATTGGAATGGAGTATCAGGATATTGATGCATTCATGAATACTCATATTGTATATTATGGACAATATGCATCGAAAATGAAATACCTGCTATGTCAAATTAGTAGATATTAAACCGATCAAGTAACAAAAAAAGTGCCTCACAAGGTTCGTGGTCATATTCTGATAATTCCACGTTTGCAACGATTGTTCAGGTGCCAAAGCATAACAAAACTTATGGATTTCCATGCACAACACATAAGTGAATATGGTGTTCTTCGAATTCATGTAGATGGTTATGCATTTAGGAACATCGAAGAAAGATGGCCTATTTTTAAAGAAGAACCTCGAATGCTAGGCTTTCATTGGAACTGATGGTGTCAATCCATTTGGTGAGCTCAAGTATATTTACTCAATGTGGCCTATTTTTGTTATAAAAAATAACCTTCCTCCTTGGATGTCAATAAAGAGTGAGAGCATGGAATGTTGGCAATGATTGTTCCAGGTATATTTTTACAAAATTAGTTTGAACATTACATTTCATTTGTCTTATTCATTGCATAATTACTTATATATATACAAGGTAGTAATTATGTGTAATTTCACCCAATTAGGTAAGTARMAAGTGAAATATATGAATGYATATATTRAGCCTCTTGTTGACGAGCTACTAAAGTTATGGGTTGGCATCACTATGTACRACATATCTAGAGYAACAKGGAAAACACAATTTCAATTACATGGAATACTTACATGGACAATTCATGAWGCCCYAGGGCTAACACATTTTTGTGGTATGTAACATACTAATACACTTTAATGGTATACAATTTAATGAAAATATGATGCATKCTKCTTAAATATTAATTCCTTGTTATATAAATAACACTAASATTAATCCATATCTTGCAGGTCTTCAAACAAAGGGTAAMTTTACATGTCTAGTTTGGGGTCCTAGGATGAAATCTCATYGTTCAAKAMGTCTAGGAAAGGAGGTGTTTTATGAGTATAGGAACTTCCTCCCTAAGAACCATAGGTATCAAACTACAAAAAAAAAAAAAATCAATTTGAAAGRAGAGAATGGGATAAAAMCAYGAAGAATGACATGTCAYTTATGGAAGTTGGAATATAATAGAAATCATCAAGGCAAKATATTAGTCTATGTGYCATATATATTAATGTTTTAMAGTCCATTGGATGTAGCTTGGGTGGTTGGGAGAAATGGTTATTACCCTCCCCACCTAGCTTCAATTCCTTGTAAGTGATATGTGATGCTCTTAAATGGGTCTATATGATGCTCTTGTTGTTGAGTACCCAATATTTCAAAAATGCTGGGCCTCCCCATGTTCTCTCTTGGATTTCGAGGGGGTTTTCCATGGATGTAGTGAGTACCAATATTTGGTTATGTGAACCACATGTGATATGGGATTCCACAATGAATGAAAAATTACCCTATACAATTCAATAGGTTTCCCTACTATGAACACCTACAAATAAATCATTTATTTGATACAATGCATATTAGGAAGAATGTGACAGAAACGTTGTGGAGAATCTTACATGGAAGGAGTGACAAAGAAAAAATTGTCAAAATTTGTACTAATATTCAGGAAGCAAATCATGTGTTGGATTACTGAGAGGGGGGGTGAATCATTAATAGAGGATTTTAATCTGTTTTAACCACAATGAGTATGTGTTGTCTATATTTATGATCAATTTACCATTATCATTCAACAAGTGCAAAATAAATGAACTATGAACAATGAGAAATAACACACATACATAGTACACCAAAATTTTTACGTGGAAACCCAATGCATGAGAAAACCACTGAACAATTTTTCTTATATGTATTGAAGAATTACATTTATTGGAAGCACCAACTTCCTTTGTTCTCCAGCTGCAACTGGAAGGAGGCTCCAACCCCCTATATTTTCAGGATACAACCTAAGGAAAACTCCAACTCCCCAATTCTCAGGCTATAACCAGAAGGAGGCTACAACCCCCTATGTTCTCCGGCTAAAACTGGAAGGTGGCTACAACCACCTATCCTTTCCCCGTCCAACCGCCCTGAAATATAAGTATCAAATAAATGATGAAACCAATGCCACACTATCACTATGAGATATACCACTGTAAACATGTACCAATCTGTGCAAACAACATGTAACCAACCTATACCAATATCCTACAATCAACTTGTACCAGAAATAAGCATGTACCAAAAAATAACAATAGGTACGTGACCTGTATATGCTGCAACTTGCATATGTACATGACTTGTCTATACTATAGCCTGTGTATGCACACATCCTGTCTATACTGCAGCCTACCTTCAGAAAGCTAGGTTTTTCACTTTCCTGAAACTTTGACACTTTGTTGCCTCTGTCACATCAACCTTTAACCTGTCATTGTGTTCAATATGTATTTGTGACCTATGAATACATCATCATACATATCCCTCAACCAATTGCATATATGTCTCTCTAGTCATGTGCCATACATGTGTATACAATCATGATCAAGTGTAATAACCCTCACATGGACTAGACATCAAATACTCATTGATATGCAGCCTCAAACTGCACTAACAACTTCACCAACACATCACAACCAAAATCCCTCAACCATGTACCAAGCAATACAAGACAAGCCTCAACACTCACCCAACAAGATGTAGCAATAATGAATACCAGACATGCTAGTGTTGTATTTTTGTAGATCTAGATCATACAATAAGTGCCATACAACCAACAACCTCTCTAGGAAAAATCCTCAAAATCCCATAACCATATTTCATGTAGAAAACAATATCCAACTACATATAATAAAATGACATACCTTTTGAACCTGTAGATAGATCTGATGTAGCTGATCACTATAGAACTTCTTGGGAACTTTCTTTCAGACTCTCAGAACCTGTCACTGTTACACATAAAAAATACTCACTTTGATAGTGTCGTAAGTGTCGTCATTACAAAGGTCGCAAGTGTCGCATTTTGCTCACAAGTGTCGCAAGTGTCAAGGAAGCATACTTCCATGATGCCTATGTCGTGCCTGTAAACGACATCAGAAGGAAACTTGGCACATGTCAAACACTTGATTTGGAAGAGGAGGAAAGGTTAACTGGTCTCATGAACCTTTTGCCATCTGAAAACACTCAAAAAACTAAGTTTTGGAGGAGAGCGCTCCCCTATACCTCTTCTGGGAGTGCTAGAGCTCCCCCTTACACTGTCTGGGAGAATTATAAAGATCCTTTGGCCCTTCTGGGGAGTGCTGGTGTCTTTAGGAGTGCTGGCGCCCCCCTTAAGCCTACTGGGGAGTGTTATATCACTCTGATGGCCCTTTTGAGGGAGCGCTTCCTATTTTGGGCAGTAGTTAAGTTGTTGAGATGAATGGGGGAAGGATCCTTTCATTCTTGGAAGGCAGTTGGATTCGAATCCCTAGTCCAGCCATGATATTAGGGCAGATCCTCAATTGAAGGAGGCAAATCCTCAACTTCCCCAAGGATATCTCAAGTGGTTAAAGCCTCTCCAAGGCTATATAAGCAAGCTTTCTCATGGTGAAAGGGGACGGAAAAAGGAGAATCACACCAAACTTATGATCTTATAAGTGGTGTTGGAACATAGATATTTTGGAAGCAAGATACCTATGATCTCATAGGGAGAAATCGGTGAAGCTATCATCATTCGAATCATGGATCTTTTGAGCAAGGGGTAGAAAAGGAGGACTTGACAAAACTGCTGCAATCCATTACAACTGTAATCAATGTTTTGTCCTCATTAATATAATTTGCTTGGCTTGTTTCTTTCTAATTCATGTTCAATCTCACAAGAATTTGTCTCTTTAGTAGATAGACCTATTTCGGACTAATCTTGATAGAGTAGGAAGTGGTTTTACTTTGTTTGTCTACAGGATCCATCGAGGAGCGAAATATTGGAGCTCAACTTGGAGCGTGCAGGGACAAACACCGGTAAAAGGTACTTCTTTTCTCTTTCCTTCTCACACACTAGTCCACCTAGATCTAAAAGGAAGTCAGTGACCATGATAAGCACTTTCTGTCTTAGAGTTAAGAGTCTATCTCTTTGAGGAAGTCTACCTGTCCGTGGGGAGATTTTCCTTCAACAGTCACTCTTAGCAACTCAATATTTCATGGATTTTCCAAACTGTATGTTCTCTCCTTCACTTGCAGCCCACGTATGTACGCGACCTATTGCACTACAACCCACGTACACCTAAAAAACTATGTTTTTTTCAGTATTTATGCAACTCCGAAGATTTCTCCGTCAACCCTTCTTTCTACCACAAACTTGCATAACTTCAGATGTATCAATGAGTACCTACAATAAACCTTACAACATGATATATATTCAATGTGCTCAATAGGTTCTACTAGGAGACCCTTTCTCTCTTATTTATACTCTCCAATTAGCTTCCTCAAGGGGTTACCTTCTAACTAACTTAACCCAACTTCCTTATTTTAGGGCTAACCCACTTCTAACCACTTGTCCACTTATAACCACTTTATCCACAAATAATAAACTCACCACTTCTAGTTGCAACTACTTTATTTTTAATTATTTTATTTTTGCAACAACTTAACTCATGATTAATTCCTAGTTACAACCACTTTGATTAGTAAAATTATTCTAGGATATTCTAGAATAAATTGAATTCTTTGACCTTCTAGGGGATTCTAGATAACATATGAGGGTTCTCCAAATTCACAAGACCATAAATCTCTAACCATGAGGAGTTATGTGGCGTTCCAAATATCAACGGAAATGGAATGACATGTACTATTCATATAGAATAGTATTACCTACAAATCCACTGATATTCATACCTTTATACCTAAAAACAATCTTGAGTCCCTTAACCAGACTGTTGGGGCTACCAAAATTTTCTACCAAACTTTATTCAAGGGTTGACATCAATGAAAACTAACCCAATTAATCAACAACATCCCCCTTTGGCATTGGTTTCAACACTCTGATGCAACACTGAAGTCATATCGCTCATGCTTCCCTTGTGACCATCGCTCCCCCTGAAATCATGCCTCTGTGCTATCTCTCCAAGCATCTAACGCTCTCTCCATGCATCTGAGAAATATATCCCCCTTTGATATCAATGAAAAAGGCAACTTCTTCCTCGTGTAAATGTAATACATATAATAATAACATTCAAAATTCATTGTGGGTCAGAAACCATGCCAAGTTTCTGACGATGATACTCAAAGGCTTCCCTTGGAAGCAGTTTTGTAAAGATGTCTGCAATCTGTTCTTTGGTGCCAACATATTCAACTCGAATGTTCTTCTCTGCAACCTGTTCCCGTAGAAAATGATACTTGATTGGAATGTTCTTTGTCTTGGAGTCCATCATTGGATTCTTTGAGATATTGATGGCACTTGTATTATCACAATATATCAAAATGGGCTCATCATACTCAACCTGTATATTTTTCATTGTTTGTTTCATCTATAGAACCTGTGTACAACATGTTGTTGCTACAATATACTCTGCTTCAGTGGTAGACAATGATTTTGATGATTGTTTCTTGCTTAGCCAAGATACCAAACACTCACCCAAGTAGAACGTTGTTCCACTTGTACTTCTTCGGTCATCAATGCAACCTTCCCAATCTGCATTTGTGTAGGAAATAAGTGATAGATCCTTTTCTTTTGGATACCATAATCCAAACTCTTATGTACCCTTGAGATATATGAATATCCTCTTTACTACTATAACATGTAATTCCTTTGGTGTTGCTTGAAATCATGCCACCTGTCCAACTTCCTGCATTACATCTAGTCTAGATGCTGTCACATAAAGTAAGATGCCAATCATTGACCTATACTTCCTCTGATCTATAGACTTTTAATCACCATCTTTACTTAAATTACAACTGGTTTGCATAGGAGTATTGAGTGGTTTTCAATCTTCCATTCCAAACCTATTTAGCATTTCTCTGATATACTTGGTTTGAGAAATAAAAATTCCTTGGTTTCTTTGGCATATCTGAAGACCCAAAAAGAAGGATAATTCTCCAAGTAATGACATTTCAAATTCATTCTGAATATCCTTTGCAAATTTTTGGCTCATCCCGTCATCATCACTTCCAAAAATAATATCATCAACATAAACTTCAATTAATAAAATACTATTTTGATTTACATTGATGTAGAGGTTGTTGTCTACATTTCCTTTACTGAACCCTTGTTGTTGTAGATATCTATTCAGTCGGGAATACCATGCTAATCTGAGGTCCTATTTGAGACCATACAAGGCCTTGTTCATGTTTCAAATATAATATTGATTCTATGACAACTGAAATCCTTTTGGTTGCTCAATGTACACTTCTTATTCTAGATTCCCATTCAGGAAGGCTGATTTCACATCCATCTGATACACTTTAATATTCTTGGAGCATGCATAAGTGAGGATCAATCTGATCTCTTCCATTATGGAAACTAGGGAAAATGTCTCTTCAAATTCGATACCTTCAACCTAAGTGTATCGTTTACATACCAATATAGATTTTTTCATGGTAACCTATCCATCTTAATTCAATTTATTTCTAAAGACTCACTTTGTGTTGATCACATTCTTGTACCTTGGCCTTGGAAATAATTCCCAAGTATCATTATTCTCTATCTGATCCAACTCTTCATTCATGGATTTTATCTAGAATTCATCCTTGTTGGATTCTTCAAAGCTGTTTGGATCAATCAAGGATAAGAGTGCTAGGTGTAGTTGTTCTGGTGAACAATTTTTTCTTATAGTCTCAACTCCTACATATTTGTTCCTGATAATGTGATCTGATGGATGATTCTTTTGTATTCTTTTTCTAGGTGTCTTTGGAGGTACTTGAATATCTTGTTTTTCTTTCTCTTCTTCTTATAACTGGTCTTCTTCATCTTCCCCTTTTTCCACTTCTTCATCCTTTGCTTCTTCTTCATGAACCTGTTCCATTGAATCCTTTTCTTATTCCTTTATTTCCGTCCACTTGTCTCATCAACTATCACATTGATTCTCTCCACAAATTTTTTGATCCTTAGGTTGAAACATTTGTATGACTTCCTTGTGCTTGAATATCCAAAAAGTATGCCTTTGTCCACATGAGAATCAAACTTTCCCATTATTCCATCTTCTCTTTTGAGGTAGCATTTGCTTCCAAAACCTCTGAAGTGCTTCACATTCCCTGGTCTTTCTTTCCATAGATCATAGGTAGTTTTATCACTGTTGTTTCAGAGCATTACTCTATTTTGAATATGAGTTGTTGTATGCATTGCATGTGCCCAAAATATGTATGTCAACTTGGAGTCCATTAACATAGCTCGATGCATTTCTTGTACTATCCTATTCTTCCTTTCGACAACTCCATTATGTTGTGGTGTCCTAGAAACGAAGAATTTCCTTTTTATCCCATGCTTACTGTTGAAATCAATAAATTCCTTTGAAGTAAACTCTCCACCATTATCAGATCTCAAACATTTGATTTTTGAATCCATTTCATTTTCAACCATTTCATTGTATATCTTTAAGTTCTCGAATGCTTTTGACTTCTTCTTGAGAAAACAAACTGCATTCATCCTTGTATAATCACCAACCAATAACATAAAATATTTCTCACCTTTTAAACACTTCGTTCTAGTTGGTCCAACTAGATCAGTATGCACAATTTCAAGTGGTCTTGTTGTGAAGTATTCCTTTGATTTTAAATTGGTCTTTGTTTTCTTTCCTTGTTGACAATGTTTGCATAAGGTGTTGGCTAGCTTCGTGATCTAGGGAATTTTTCTGACTGCTTCCTTCTTGCTGAATTTGACAAGGTTATCAAAGTTTATGTGACCCATTCTTCTGTTCCATATCCAAACTTCATCTTCCTTTCCTAGAAAACATTTTTCATTTCCAATTTCACTTATTACATATATGTTGCATGAAGTTTTTACAGTTGTTTCAAGCAATCTTCCTAAAATTTGTTTTCTTATCTCACACTTCTATGAATCAAACACAAGTTTGTGACCTTGGTCACACATTTGAATTACTCTTAGAAGATTATGTTTCATATCTTCCACTAGTAGAACATTTTCTTCCTTGGTATCCTTGTTTCCAATTATATCTGTGCCTCTTCCAATGATTCTTGCTGAGTCGTCGTTTCCAAAGGAGACTGATCCATCTCTTTCCTTTCTCAAGGTTATAAATCTATCCTCATCACCTATCATGTGCTTTTAACAACCACTCTCAACATACCAACCATGTTTCTTATCTTTAGCTTGTAGAGCAAGGGTGCATTCTTCATTGTTGAACTGATTCTTCTTTCTTATCCATATTCTTTCAGGTTCATGTCTGTGGCTGTTGTTATTATGTTGTGATTCTCTTAGAGGAACTGTCATTCTACAATCTTTGGCCATGTGTCCAAAGTTGTTTCACTTGTATAATTCCATCTCAGTACTCAAGAATTTAAATCTGTTGTAGTTTTTGTTCTGTGTTTCACTAAGACTTCTTGAATAATCATTTCATGCATCACTTTCACGGTTGTCTCTAATCCTGTTATTAGCTCTTCAATTCACAACCTTATGTCCAAAATTGATACATGAATAACATAAACCAAAGAAATATAGTTTGACACCTAGGAGCTGTAGATATTCTAAAATGAGTTACTCTTTTGAACCCTTCTTCTTCTTGAGGCCTTCTTGTTTATGACTACTGTTGATTTTGTAATCTATATCTTCTGGGTGTGTCTATGTGATCTTCCTTGTAAAACTTCTTGTATCCGCTGACTATCTTTGCATAGCTTCTTGGTTGTGTTTCTTGATCTATTGTTTTGGAGCTTGATACCTTTTCTGTCTAGTTGTATCCAAGTATGAACTTGTCATGATTTGGCATTTCACTGCTAATAATATCGTCCAAAACTTTTGAGTTGTTCTACATGTTTTTCTTTTGAAGGTCTTTTCTCAATGTGACAAGCTCTGCTTCGAAGCCTCCAATGATCCTGTCTTTTTCTTCCAATCATTCTTTGAGTGCTTCTTCAATTCCTTTGTCTTCTTCAACTTGTATTTTTAATTTAGTGATCATCTACTCTAGTTCTTCGGAGTTTGAATTTTGAGTTTCCTCTTTTCTTTTTAGTTCTACCCGTAGTGATTTGTTTTTCTTCTTTTCCCTTTTTATAACTTCTATTTCACTCAAAAGTACTTCTCTGTAGTCAACTTCTTCTTCTTCATATCATTATTCGGTTCCTTATTCATCAGAATCTTCTACTACCATGAATACGACCATTTCTATATCACTTTCAGTGACTTCATCTTCGTTTGATGAGGTACTGTCTTCTTTGGTGCACATTTTTTTCTTGAGAAATTTCTTTTTGGTTCTTTTTCCTTTGTATATTTGTTTTCTATTTGAATCATCTTATTCATTCCTTTTATTTTTCTTATGGGGAAATTTGTTAGAAAAATGACCAATACCATCACAATTAAAACAAATCAATGGAAGCTTACCTCTATATTTTCTTTCAGCTCCCTTTTTCAGTCTTATAATGAAGTTGGCTACTTCTTCATCATCTTTTGAGATGTCACTGCTACTGCTGTATGAATTTGTCTTTTGCTTTCCCTTTTTCTTTGAATTTTTGGATGCTTTGAATGCTGCTTCTTTTGTAACTGGATTCTCTTGTTTAGATTTCATTTCATAGACTATGGATATTCCATGTAGCTCATACATGCTTATTGAATCTAGATCTGTTCTTTATTCTAGTGCTGAGATATTAGGATCAAATCTCATTGGAAGAGATCTTAGTACCTTTTGAACAATTATAGATTCATCAACTTCTTCTCCCAATCCTCTAATTACATTCACTGTTTCATCGACTCGTAAAAATTAGGTTGCAATATTTTCATCTTCCTTCATCTTCAGCTGTTCAAATTGACCTTTGTAAGTTTGAAGCTTTGCCGCCTTGACTTTTGCATCTCCTTCATAAAAATTCTGAATTTTGTCCCAAATATTTGTTACACGTCAAAATTACTCAACTGAATAAGTGTCGCACGTTCCTCTCAATTGTCGTAAGTGTCGCATCTTCCTTACAACTTTTGCAAGTGTCACAAGTTGTTCACAAGTGTCGAAGACATCATTCGAGCATACTGCCATAATGACGACACTAAGGAGGCACTTAAAACATCTCATGTACTTGGTTTGGAGAAGGAGAACTGGTTAACTGAAGTCAAGGGACTCTTGACACCTGAAAAAAGCTCTAAAACAATGGTTTTGAGGGTGAGCGCTCCCCTATATCAGCCTTAGGAGTGCTGGCGCCCCCCTACAAGGATTCAGGGAGCGTTATAACTCTCTCCTACCCTTTTACAGGAGCGCTACTCACTTTTGGAGCACTGGCGCTTCCCTTAAGCTTCTCAGGGAGTGCTACAACGCTCTGATACCCATTTTGTAGGAGCGCTGCCTAATCTGAGGCAGTAGTTGGTCCGTTGAGGAGAATAAGGGGAGAGTCTTTCAAGATTAGAAGGCAGTTACATTCGAATTCTTGGTTTCATCAGGAGATCCCTGATCTAAGGAAGAGGTTCCCCAACTTGTTCTAAAGATAACTCAAGAGGTTAAGCTCCTCTTAACCTATATAAGAAAGCTCTATGATGGTGGAAAGAGGGAGGAAGAATTATTGCATGAAACCTATGATCTCATAGGAAACACACAGTCAGCCAAAGGAGAGTGATCAGTGAATCTGCTGTCATCCAGGTTGTGGATATTTCGAGCAAGGGTTAGATGAAGAGGACCCAACGAAGCTGTCGCATTCACATCTATGATTGTAAGTACTACTGTCGTTATTCTCATTAATATGACACACTTGGCCTGTTTCTTTCTAGTTTGTGTCTAATGTTGCATGAAATTATATTTGATAGATAGATCTATTTTCAAGCTAACATCAATAGAGTAGGAAGTGGTCGTATCTTTTTTGTCTACAGGACTCAGCGAGGAGCAAAGGATCGGAGCGCAACTCAGAGCGTGTAGGGAAAAACGTTGATAAATAGGTACTTCTGTTCTCCTTCCTTCTCTTGTGTTAGTTTAGATAGATTTGAAAGGAATTTAGTGTCCACGTTAAGCATTTTCTATCTTAGATTTAGGGTCAAGCTCTTAGAGGCGATCTACCTATCCGCAGGGAGATTTTCCTACAACAAAAACTGGCGACTCCACTGGGGAGATAGCCTCAAATCGAAATTTCTTATTTTGATTTCTCCTCATTGACGTTGTTCTACCCCTTGATTGTTTCAGACCTGGTTCACTCCTCTTTTGATTGGTTTCATGAGCTGATTGGCTCCTTACCCCATCATACTCAGCATAGTTGTCGAGTTTGAATTGCAATTTTTGGATTTTTTTGACTTTTTTGGGAATTTTTAGACCTAGCGCCCCTTTCCTTGTGTTAACAGAGAGGAAATGCTCCCCCATAGCCTTACACAGAGAGCTATAATTCTCCTTGCCTTTGGAAACAGAGCGCCAACCCTCCTCTGGCCAATAAACTTTCTAGAATTGTGTTTTCAGGGTTTTTTCTCTATGTCTCTCTTGCTGGGTCACCTTGTGAGTCAATCCTTCTTCTTTCCAGCTTGGATATCTGTCTTTTGCTTGAAGAACGAACATATTTCTATTTGGATTTTGTAACCATCTTCACTATTGTTGCTGAGTTTTTCTGTCATTTGGAGTTTGAAACCCATGCATTGTCTTTCTCTCCTCATCAATTGAACGAAAAACTCTGGTGAAGGTCATCAAAGGCCTACAAATCCTTTCATTTTAATTTTGGTTAAAGATCATTGTTCTTTGACTTTTTCTTTTTGGGTGTGAAGTTTGATTTCTCTTTGATTGCTTCTTTTCTTTCGCTTTTTAGTTTTGATTACGACGAGAGGGTGTATTGTTTGTATGATTCTTGCTTGTATTGGTCTGATTTTAATTCGTCCAAGAAAGATAATTAGCAAGACAAGCCTTGTTTAGAATTGATCATTATTCATATGAAAACAATAAAAAAACATCTTCATGATTGATTGTGCATGTTAGAAGGCATCTAAAAAGTTTTAGCATCACATCAGGATTTGATTGAGAATTGTTTGAGGTCATTCCTTATTAGTGCTTGTTAGTGAAAATAACTCTCTCTCTCCCTTAGATAGATGTTCATCGAAAAGAAATGAATGCTTATCATCTCTAATGCATTTTTGGGACTGAGTCATAATTCCATTTGATTCACTTCCATGCACCCCTTTTGAGTAAAGAACAACCCTAAAATGAATGCTAATTAAAAGTTATCTAGAACTTTTGCTTTTCTAGGATCCTCCACCAACAGTAGAATAGTCTTAGTACTTTGGATTAGGCTGTGAGCATAACTCTCCAAAGTTTTCAAAACAAACAGTAGCATCCTGAGTTAGGGAGAGTCAAATCCAATCATCGTATAAGTCTGCCTAGGATCCCCCTCTCACACAGGGGTTACGCACGAGGTCGCATTCGGGTGAGCTACGGGGACTAACCCTTCATGGTTTAACTGATTGTGGTGGTCAGATCATATTATATGGGTCACTTCAAAGTAAATCCACAATTACTGCGTGGAAGCCTTTTAGTTGATTTCGGGCTCGATACCCTGCCCGTACATTCTGATTGGACTGTCGATTGTTCCCACCCAGGGGCTGACTACGAATTGGTAACCTTAGTGGCCATAATCTTTAGGGTCTTACACAAGGTGACGGTGACGGGAAGTCTCACTGTACCTGGAGCAGACATTGGTCAAACTCAC
>JZKD02S0085225.1:274055-284533 GCA_000966675.3 Picea glauca | reverse complement strand
AGCTTGCACCAAGGCGTAAGTCCGTTAAGCAGGTCACCATTGTAACTGTTCCACCCTATCCCCGCCCCTTCTAGACTTGATCACGCGATGTTGGATTTCATCACCAACTAGTACGATCATCAAAAGAAGGTCTTGTTTTCTTGGTTGTGATTCTTAGATTTTAATTAGTGTATGCTGTTTCTTTTCGGTAGTTGGCCATAGATTTTTTTCGCTGACTCTTTTTCGCCAACATCGACCCTCCACGACACTTGCAGAGGCTACAGGGACTTCCTCCAGAAAATATGGAAGGAAACACCCCTTTACCCCCTCATTCTATGAAGGAATCTCCTCAATAGAGAGAGGTTCAAAATACTAAAACTTCCCAGGAAGAAGTTCCCACTCCTTTGGAGAATTTTCGAATTGTTTTAGAATCTCCGGAAGCTTACCGTATTCCGGAGGGATATGAACGATGTATCCTACATCTGAATTCCACTGGTGAATTTGTTGTCGTCAATCCTTCTGACATTCCGGCTGGGTCTCATCAAAACCCTTTAGTCGATGACCCTTTTTGGACCGCAGACATTGTTCAGAGTCCACAACGCCTGGTGCGAGATCTTTACGGAACTAGAGAAGATGCCGACGTACCCTTTTCCTACACCATACCCCTAAACCATTTCACCGGTACCACCACTTTTACAGCCACACCACCCGTTGGTTCGAACATATCGTCCATTGGCCCAAGGTCTACTATTCCCCTCCAGACAACTCATTCTACGATGGCCCCTCACATTCCGACTATTCCTGTCGGTAATGCGGTAGTCAATCAAGCTGCGATTGGCACACCTATAACACCAAGACCTACACTCCCTTTTGGATTCAGGGCATTGAATGCTTCTACTTCCACCACTGCCCAAACTACTACCACCCAAGTTATACCGGGAAGTTCGATACCTATCCAACAACCCGGAGGGATCGGTCTTGGTGGTCCTAATCCGCTCGGCGGCACCGGTCAGTCTTCTACGTTTGGATTTCAAATTTCGGGAACTCTACCTTAAGCTGGGGGGCATCCTCCCATCGAAGGACAAATTCCATTCGGGGGGCACCCTCATGCTGGGGGGCAGCCTCAATCCGGAGTCTACCATCAACTGCACGGACAAAACGTGTCCGCCGCACCCAATCCATGGAACGTCCTTTTCCAAGGAAACCCACAGTCCTCGGAAGGACAAAATACTCAAACTCTGCAACAACCCCCTTATGGACAAATGCCAAACCCAACCTATAACCCACAAAACCCATCTGATTATCCTCCGCTCACACATGCTTCTCAAAATACCTCAAATCCTGTGTACTCTGGTCAAAACCAACCTCACATGAGAGGGCCCACTAGTTATAATTATCCACATAACCCAGTAATGGGCCCCACTGGTGTCCCTCTGCCACACCAACATTACCCATAGATTAATCGACAACTCCCTTTTCTGGCTACCCTGGATCTTCCAGACTTGTCTCGGTTAATGAATGATCCTATTTATCATTCCCCGGTTTGGCCAGCTATTCCAGCTAAACTTCCTTCTGACATCCCAAAATTCGACGAAAAGTCTGGAGAAGACCCAAACAACGACGTGATGACGTTCCATTTGTGGTGTTCATCCAACTCCCTCATGGACGATTCTATCCGTTTGCGTCTTTTCCAACGAACGCTTACGGGTTCCGCAGCGAAATGGTATATTGAATTACCACGCGCGTCTTTTCATGATTTCAACTCCCTCTCCATGTCCTTCCTCACACACTTTCAACTACCTATTCGATACGAGACGGGTACTAAACTATTAACCTCCCTTCACCAGACAACTTCCATACATATCTCTAATCATATCCATGAATGGAGACGACGACGAAGGCTAATCAAAGCGGTCATTCTCGACCAATTGTTAGCAGAATGGTTCATGAAATCATTGTTACCCTAGATCGCTCGTGATGTTGCCATGGGTAGCGTAGTTATAGAGGAAGAAGCCATTGCCCGAGCTCAGTGCTTAGACTTAGTCTATTCACAATCCGGTACTCTGTATGAGTTGATACCGAATGCTACCCATGCCACTAACGATCCATCCAAACCATCGTCTTCTTCCCATGCGGATGGAGTTATTGGCTTTGTCAAAACCCAATCTACGACCCAGTCGATTGGAACAATTCAGCGACCCACTTCGATGGCCGCTCCCAGACCGACAACACCTTCTTCTACCCCCCCCCAAACTCAGGTCTCTGATGTGAATGTGGTCCAATCAACACCTTCACAACAACTTGGGGGCAAGAAGAAAGAAAAAAATAAACCAAAGAAAAATAATAACAACGAACAACCCAAAACCCAACCACAAACCCCTGCTACCAGAAAACAACCACAGCGAAAAGCAAAATTCCCATGTCTCATTTGTGGAGACGATCACTACACTCAATACTGCCCACATCGCGATGAAGTGGCCAAAATTTTCAAGGGAAATTCACAACCCGTTGTGCTTACTCAGCCTTTTCCACAACAACAATCTTTGGTTGCACAAACCCCCATGCCGGGGGGTAGTTCCAACCAACCCCATGATGAGGCCTTGACAAGTACCCACATTTACATGTTTAACGGGGTTAATTTAACCACTCTCTCTGTGACATATGACATGCCAGTTAAACCTGATAAGATGAAGATCTCTAACGGTTCTCCACCGGATCCATTTCCATCCTCTGCTAAAACTCCATCTGTTATCCCTCCATCCAGGCCACTCCAGATTGAGAAACCGTCTTTTGACTCCATCTTACACCCTCCTAAGAGCACCATCCAGAAATCTACTTTCAATCCCAACTCACGGGTTGCCCAAAATTACAATATTGTAGAAGATTTGTCCCAAGCACTGTGTGCTATGTCCGCCTTGGAAGTTCTACAACACTATCCCAGCCAACATAGAATGCTCTTAGCCGCTATCAGCGATTTTGATCCCGAGTCATCAAAAAATCTCACGTTTAATATAGACGACCATCAACCACGACTCTCCCCTAGATAGCTTTCCAAATCGATGTTGTTGTTCACAATCAACAAATCCACCGAACTATCCTGGATGAGGGAGCCTCTACCTACGTCATGTCTCTAGCCTGTTGGAAAGGCTTGAAATCACCCGCCGTTAACAAATCCCCTATGATGTTATGCGCTTTCAATGGATGAGGTTTTCATCCTCACGGATTATTGCAATCCTTAGCCGTTCAGTTGGGTGGAAAAACTGTTACCGTTGACGTCGAGGTGGTTGATGCTCCCCTCGATTACAACCTATTACTCAGAAGAAGTTGGTTCTACGCTATGACTGTCGTCGCCTCGTCGGTGTTTCGATGTGTACAATTCCCCCATCAAGGCAAAATTGTCACCGTCGATCATCTTGATTTCTGTACACCCGATGCTCGCATCTCTGCCACCAACAACATTCCTTTTTTGGGAGACCACGTAGTTACGTATGAAAGAATTGGTGTTGGCTTATTGAAAGATTCTAGCCTTATGGGTACTTTCCCTACACCACTTCCACCTACTGCACATCATATTGCCGTTGTCAATATGGTCTCGACTATGCCTTATCAATACTTGGAATCATATGACCCTTGGATTGTGCCTAGTCCTTTGGAATTTCATGTGCTCAGTGACACTATGCCACTCAGCCCAGTCGAGGCCGCATACGTAGCTATCCAATCTGCCTCTCCATCTTCCAACAATTCACATTCATTGGCATCCGATGCCTTTTCGATGCCCTCATGGTTGGATTCCCTATCATCTGCCGTCGATTACATTTTCCATATTTTCCCTTTGGATGAATCAATTATGGAAATGCTCTGCATCGACAACTTACCTTGGGATAATAACCATCATCGATCCTCTTTTCTTTCGCTGTTGGAAGAAATTCGCGGAGACACACACTCTGTCTTCCCATTCGAAGTTACCCATGCTCCGCAATCTCCTATCCTCACACAAGATACTCTCTCTGAGGGGAACATGAGTAACATCTCTACTATGATCACGATTGGCATTTCGATCAAAAAAGGTGTCGTGGAAAACATTAATCTAGGTGCTAATTGCACACCCGACGAAGTGGTCTCTTACACTGCTTTGTTTAAATAATTCCGCGATGTTTTTGCATGGAGCTACAAGGAAATGCCAAGGATCGACCCTTCAATCGTTGTACATGAAATCAAAACTTACCCTGACGCAAAACCGGTTCGACAGAAACTTCGCCCGGTTCATCCCAAGAAAATCGCAGCTATTAAGGTGGAAGTTGAAAAACTTCTAAAATCTGGCTTCATCTATCCCGTCCCTTTAACCGAATGGGTTTCCAACCTTGTTTCGGTTGCCAAGAAACAAGGGACCATCCGTGCTTGTGTGGATTATCGAGATCTCAACAAAGCTTGTCCCAAGGACAACTACCCTACGCCCTTCATCGATCAAATTATCGACAATTGCGCAGGGAGCGTAATATTCTCTTTCATGGATGGATTTTCTGGATATAACCAGATTGAAATCTTGCCTGCGGATCAACACAAGACACCCTCCATCTGCCCTTGGGGTACTTTCGCCTACCGAAAGATACCTTTTGGCCTTAAAAATGCTGGATCTACTTTCCAGCGAGCCATGTCGTACACTTTTCATGACATCAAACATATAGAAAAACTGTATCTCGACGATTTACCTGCCCATTCGCTAAATCGATCCGATCACATTGATCATTTACAGGCGATTTTTCTTCGATGTAGGTTCTACCGTATTCGTCTGAACCCACACAAATGCATTTTCGCTGTCGAATCTGGTCGACTCCTCGGTTTCATTGTCTCCAAAGACGGGATCAGGGTGGATCCCTTAAAGATCAAGGCCATCTTAGCCTTACCTCCACCTACCAATTTAACCCAACTCCAAAGTTTGCAAGGCAAAGAAAACTTTCTTCGCCATTTCATCTGCAACTATGCCAAGATCACTAAAGGATTTATGCGGTTACTGTAAAAGAACGTCCCTTTCATATGGGATGATGCTGCTCAATGGTCATTCGATTCTCTCAAGCACGCTTTGACCCACACACCTTTTCTACATCCCCCCGAATATACAAAGGATTATATCCTTTACTTGGCCGCTTCTACTTCCACCATTGCGATGGTGTTAGTCCAAGAAGACCCCAATGGAAAAGAACATGTGATTTATTATCTGAGCAAGAGTTTATCTGGACCCAAACTCAGATATTCGCATGTTGAGAAACTGGCTCTGACAGCCATCATCACTGTCCAAAGGTTTTGCCACTACATCTTATTACGCACCACCATGGTAATCGTAGACTCCAACCCTATGTACCACATCTTCACACGTCAAGTACTTGGGGGCAAATACTCAAAATGGATCGTTATTCTTCAAGAATTCGATCTGGAGTTTACAAAGGCCAAAGCCAAAAAATCCCTGGTGTTTTCCGAGCTCATCTGTGCTCTCCTTCATGCTGATGAAAACATTGAACGTAGAGATTCTCTCCCTGATGAATCTCTCTTCCTCATCAACACCTCTGATCCTTGGTATGGAGACATTCTCCTCTACCTTCAAACCCAATGTTTTCAGCCCAACATCTCACGTGAAGAGCATTGACGCATCCATCACCACGCCTACCATTATCTCATCATCGGCGACACCTTATATCGTCGAGGTATTGACAACATCCTCCGGCGATGTCTGATTCACGAGGAGGCTGAACACGTTTTGACCGATTGTCACCTTGGCTCTTGTGGAAGTCACCTTTCCGGGATAGCCACAGCCCAAAAAATCCTACGTGTCAGCTACTTTTGGCCCTCGATGTTCAAAGATTTCATTGAGGCTGTCAAAAAATGCCCACCCTGCCAAATCTTTAACAAGAAGGCACACACCCACCCCACTGTGCTGCACCCTATTATCGCCATTGGCCCCTTTGCCAAATGGGGTATCGATTTCATGCAGTGTAAGCCTACCTTAGCCGGGGGGCACGGTTACATCATCGTCGCCATCGATTACTTCACCAAATGGGCTGAGGCTATTCCTACCTTCCTGAATGGTGGTCGTATTGCATCTCTATTCCTCTTCAACCACATCATAACTCGTTTTGGTGTACCATGTGCCATTGTCACTGACCATGGTGCACACTTCAAAAACCAGATGATGAGTGAGTTACATGTCAAATTGGGTTTTCGCCATGAAAACTCATCCCCTTACTACCCTCAAGTGAACGGACAAGTTGAGGCTATCAACAAAGTCCTAAAAACCATGATCCAACGCATGGTAGGGGAAAACAAGACATCGTGGCATTTACAATTGTTCTCCACTCTCTAGGCCTATCACACTTCTACGAAAACTTCAACTGGATTTACTCCCTCCCAGTTGGTCTATGGCATTGAAGCCGTCCTACCAATCGAGTGTGAGATTCCATCGCTCAAACTAAAAATCGAACTCCTGCCCCATACTTCTGCTGAAGAAGAAAGATTCTTGTATCTATCCAAATTAGATGAAACACATCGCGATGCTTCTCTCGCCAATGAGGCACATCAGAAATGAATTAAGAGTCAATATGACAAATCCGTCCACCCTCAGACTTTCGCAGAAGGAGACTTAGTCCTCATTTACGACCAAGATCATGATAAATTCAGGACAGGAAAGTTAGAACCCATGTGGCACGGTCCTTACATCGTGAAATGTGTCCTACATAAAGGTGCCTACGAATTAGTTGATCATGATGGAATTTCCCTGGGAGAGCCCCGAAATGGGCTTTACCTTAAAAAGTACTATGCCTAGATCACCTAGCATCTGTACTTTGTACATTATTGTATTTTAGTTTGGTGTGTCTATTTCTTTCGCGTGCTTGAGTCTTTACCATTGCCACTCATGACTGTGCCCGTGTTTTCATGCACAGATGACGTCTTCCTTTCCTATGTTTTTTGGGTTCGTGGATGGTGCTAGCCGACATACCCGGAACATTGCTTCAGCAACATGGGTTATTTACCAGTTTGACGAGGTGGTGAGTTCAGGAGGCATCTGCTTAGGACCAGCAACCAACAATATGGAAGAATATCACGCTGTCATCGGACTGTTGACCCAAGCCTCCTCCCTAGGTATCTCCCGTATCGTTGTATACTTAGACTCCCAACTCATGGTTTATCAACTCAACCGTATCTACGCTATCCGTAGTCCTATCCTACTATGTCTACACTTACAAGTTCACTGTCTAGAACGAATGTTCGATTACATTGAATATAGACACATTCCAAGAGAACTTAATAGTGTTTCAGATTCATTAGCTAATTATATCATGGATCAGTATCTTGCCCACATATAAGATTTAAGGAAAGAAAAACTGTACATTACATGTAAATTAAAACACGTCACAGACATCATCATGTACAAATCATTGGCATCATAAAAACTTGAAACTGTATATATATATATATATATGGCGTGACTGAAATATTCGTATTACATCAAAAAGTATGTAGAAGAGAAAAATATTGGGTCTTTCTACCCATACAACGTTGCCTGACAAGGCATACAAAAATATGATCACCGGAGAGACTCTAATCTCCCCACACTACATTGTGATGTGAGTAACACACCACTGCGTGCACTACGTGCCTCAATAGAGAATTGATATTCTCCGGTATTCCCACAGTGTGCCGTTGTATATGTAAAGGAACTTCTCCCCTCCGTAAAGGAGGAATGCCCATCGTAAGGCCTTGGATATTTCTCTCAACCTCCTGGAGACCCATCACTGGTACTGCTGGATCTGCTGCAACCGGGATGCCCCCATGACATCCTGGTACCGGTACATCAGCCGGACGCACTACTCCCTTGTCTCCATGTTGGAAACAATACATCTGTTAGAACTCTTCTACATACCCAAATAAAAATATATACATCAAAAACTTTAAAAACAAAAACTAGACAAGGTATGGCTCAGTCTCTTACCTGACTCATCCCAGTCTTCCCCCGTGGGAAAAATCAAATCCATGCTCCCACAGAAGTCTACCTCGGCATAAGGGAAGTCCTCTATCCATAGATATTGCCGTCTGAGCCAGGCAAAGAAATTGCCAGTGAAATGGAACTCTGACTCCGACACTAGCCTTGGAGACAGACTAGTCCACCTCTCCATCCTTGGTTCATCCACTGGTCGCACTGCCAGTTCTATCCGAGGCTCCATCTGGGGGATGCGCTCTAGAAAAAATGAGACCAAAAATGAGCCATAACCAAACTGCTTCTGACCAGTCCTGCACCGTGAAATCTATTCCTTCACGTTTCGAAGGAACCCTGCACTCCAGTTGAACAATGTTGGTTCCAAACACTGAACACCGTAAGCCACCTGCGATCTTGATGCCAGATGAGCGCTAGTTATACCTATCACGCTCATGATAGCAAATAGTATAGACCGAAGGGGCAAATCTCGAATATCCTTGATAGGGATTCTACCCCCTACCAGCCTTGCTCCTGGGATGCAGTGGCGTGCCAGATACACGTCCACTTGTTCAGGTAGTGCCCTCTGCCCGAAGAACAATATGGGGACCCCTCTTTTCGAGAGTCCGGTCAAAAATTACACGTCTTCTAACTCAATAGTTAAAAGCTGTGTGCCAATTCGGAATCCTTGTTCTGCAACATCCCAAAGGCCAATCATATGCTTGAGCAATAAAATCTCTCTCTTCATTTTTTGCAACTTGAAGAATTTGAGCAAACCACAAGCTCGCAAAGCGGCCCGTGTGCGAGGACTCCACAAGGCGGCTAAGTCATCCATCTCATGTTACCTCTCTTTCCACTCAATCATGGTCGCCGAAGTTATCTACAAAACAAAGAAATCAATAAATCCATTATTTCCACGTTTTGGCAAATTCGACAATTTTTAAAAGCAATTTAAAACATGAAATAAGATGCCCACATCATTTAAAAGTAACCACACACTCTTTTATAGCTACCACACGCTCCCTAACCATTTAACATTCATCAAATGACAATGAAAACATTTAAAAAATTCAAAACGACTTTGGGGACTGCGTGGGCACATGGGAAGATTTTCTATGGGCTCTTTTACCAAAAAAAGACCTATCTAATTGACCACAAGGGCGTTGACATATTAACCATCCTTCTCTAAAGTGTTTTTTGTAAAATAATTCCCCTTGTCATTAGTTTTTTAAAAGAGGCCGATTTGGTTCTATTTGGGGTGACTTAGGGCTTCACATTTTAATTAAATAATGCTATTAAAATGAATGTGAAACCATGTGTTTGAAAGAGCAAGAGATGGACACCTACCTGGTCTGAACGGCAAGCGAAATGGTGAACCGTAGCTTCAGCAGCGAGCAAAACAAGATCCACTTCAAAATGAGATTCTCCACTACTCCAAAATCCTTGTGCAAAATGAAATGGTAAATGAAATTTCAATCAATTGTTATTTATAAATTTTCATTTTTCATAAGGTATAGTCATTTTTGGGTTTCTCTAATAACATAATGGCTTTACTAAACCCTGGTTTGTAGTTTTGGCATCACAGGTTTCCCGACGGTTCTGATGGATTATCTACCTTGTCGCATTTATGAGCATAGTCTTAGTTCGTTCTCGAGCTCGATAATATGAGAACGTAACCAGGTAAAATTTTATCTCTTTTTCGGATTCGTACGGATAACGAACACACGAAAAAGAACCCCCCTCGAGTCTACTTTAAACCCTTTTCAGACTCTCTAAATATGAAAATATTGTCGAGTGACCTTGCTTCCTTTCACACTCGTTAAAAGGTCAGAAAGGGCGTCTTTCAAGCAATGGTTTACCCCCTTTTTGGTCTCGTTGGACTACTGTACGAAAAAGGAATTGAGAGAGTTCTCTTTTAAGAGTTTTTCCAAACTCTATAATCCCGAAAAACCTTTGAGTTTTCTATCTTTGGACTCGCTAAAGCACACATCGACAGGCCCACATGGGACTGAACCCTTACTTCTTCCAGTTCATTAAACAAAGGAAGAGGAACTTACCGAAGGTGAGTTATATCAAGCATGTGTTATCCTCCTCGAGCTCATTAAATCAAAAAGAGGTACTCATCTATCTGGATGGGGGAAAAAATTGAAAGGAGCAAGCCAAGGAGTCTCTTGAGAACATCATCCAACACTTCTTAGAGTCGCCCTTGAACACAACACTTTGTCATTTGCACATATCATAATCCGCTAAACCTCTGCACTGAGCCAATCCTCTGAGTTCCTTTCACTCCTTTGGGTCACCTGACACAAGTCACAATATCCACTGCATAGTTTTGGTCCATGTCATGTTTTGTTGTTGTGCCTCAGTGTTCAAGGGAAGTATTCGCCTCGAAAGTCAGCCATCCAAAATATCTTGTCTCAGAACCTGTGTCAGTCCATGTCCATTTGATCTGCCAATTACATCTCCATGTCTGTTTTGTGTCATTGATGGGGGATACATCAAGGCCCTCCCTCGACGAGTCTATTCCTGTCGACTC
>JZKD02S0085225.1:252910-267983 GCA_000966675.3 Picea glauca | reverse complement strand
TTAAAAGATAAACATGAAAGCATATTATTCACCCACATCATGTTTTAGTTTTTTTCCATTATATTAATCTATGTGGTGTGTTTTTTTATAATTTTTTTCCAAAGTCTAAATATGTTTATTGATTGGTGATGCATTTTTTATGTGTCGGGCATATTGTAGTTGACACACCATAAGGCTATGTTGTGCAATGGTTGTAAATTTTGCATCAAAAATTTGGATGACAAGAAGAAAACATCTAATTGTGGGATAGCTGCATTCTTTCAGGTCACTAATGTTTTCTCAAGAAGTGTCAGGAATCCAACAATATCATAAAATATATACTATGGGTATTTGGATGATACAATCGAGTGTGACTTTAAATCCTTCAAGTTAGTTTTGTTCGAGGTAAAATGGTATAGGTTACATATGAATGAGCGTGATCTTGATAGAACTATTATTGAGAATGCCAATGGATTTACCATGGTTAATACAAGGAAATTTAAGTCAGGTACATAAACTTATGATATTCCAATCTAATGTGAGTAAGTCTTTTATTTAGAGGTTACAGGTAAAGCAGGTTGGTCGTATGTTGTTAGATATGATCCAAGAGGAAGGCCTATAAATCATAATGTACCAGAAGATGATGATATTGAAGAAGAATAAGATGCATAGGAACACGAGGTAGATGCACTGTCAGATGAAGAATCAAAATAAGTTGAGCCAGATGTAGATGAAAATGTTCTCGATGATGATATATCGATAATGACATTGATGATGATGTTGATATGGCCAATCCTTTGAGCTAGATGATACATATGTAGAGTTGGATGAAGAAGAAGATGATGAATGATATTGCATAAATGTTGAAATGTAGGAGGTATTTTCATCATCATCATCGTCATCATCATTGTCATCACCATAATCAACATTGTCGTTGTTGTCATCATCTTCATCATTGTCATCATCATCATTTTCATCGTAGTCATAGTATTTGTTGTCATTGTCATCATCATTGTCATTGTCGTCGTCATTTTCATCATCGTCATTGTCACTATAATTGTCGTAGTCGTCATCATCATCATCATCATCATCATCATCATTTTCATTGTTATGTGGGTTATTAAGGTTAGGGAATATCGACTATAAAGGTTAGGGTTTATAACGGTCATATGGATTAATGGTTATATGGATTAGGGTTATATGTTTTATGGTATATATGCATTAGTCATTATAGGGGTTACATAAGTGGTGGTTGAGGGATGTAAGGGGCTAAGAGTTATAAATAACATAAGGGATGGGGCATTAGTCATTATGAAGGGATGTTGTTAGGAACCAAATACAAAAATAACATAAAAACCTCAAAATAAGTACTCAATGCCTTGACAAAGAGAGAATTTCAGATAATAAGCCTCTTTGAGGGGGAAACCTCCTTAGACATCATATGAATTCACAAATAAAAGATGAATCCAAATGAAAACGTCTCCTTGGTATATATAGGAGACTAGGAGGTACAATTACAACTAATGGACCCAAGATGACATCCATAAAATAGCAATACTAATGTAATATGCCACAATTAAGGGGTAATGTGCCACTATTTAGGGCTTAACATGCCCCTCCCATTTAGACAAGGGTTGTACACAATGCTTGAGTAATTATTGATTCTTATGTATAAAAGACTCATCTTCCCAAGTGGAATCTTCAACATGTAGTTTCTTCCACATAATGAGATATTCTGAAATGGATCTATTCCTCAGTTGGAGAATTTTTGTGTCAGTGATAGCTTCAGGCTCCAATATGATTTTTCCTTCCTCGTAAATTTTTGGAAATATAGTTTGAACTGGGATCTTTCCACCTATAACCTTCTTTAAGCATGAAACATGGAAAACTGGGTGTACTCGTGAAGATGCAGGCAACTCCAATTTGTATGCCATAGTATCAATATTTTACAACACCTTATAAGAGCCATAGTACTTTGGTGATAATTTATTATCCTTCTTAGCTTGATTGAGGGACATATATTTGTATGGTTGTAGTCTTAAAAATACCCAATCCCCTACTTCAAAACTTCTTTCACTATGATGTTGATCCGCTTGTTGTTTCATGTGATTTTGTGCCATGTTTAGGTTGTCCTTTAAAAGTTGGAGAACTTGTTGTTGATGCTCGATGTGATATTCCATTGCTTGAACCTTACCTTTTTATTTTAGAGAAGAAGTGATGGTTGGTGGGTGATATCCATAGAGCATCATAAATGGTGTCATTTTTGTTGCAGTATGAAAGGAAGTGTTATACCATCATTCTGCCAAGGGTAACCACTTGAACCCTTGTGTTTGTTTATCAGAGACAAAGAAACGAAGGTATCCTTCCATACATTTGTTCACTATCTCAGTTTGTCCATCATATTGAGGGTGATAAGATGAGCTATGATCCAATTGAGTACCCAAACAAGAAAATAATTATATCCAAAAATGTCTAGTGAAGATGGGATCTCTGTCACTTAGAATAATCTTTGGGATTCCATGTAGCTTTTGAAATGTCTCCATGAATTCAGTGGAAACTGTATTGGCTTTGAAAGGATGAGAGAGTGCACAAAAGTGTGTGTACTTGGTCAATATATTAACAGTCACCATGATGGCACTCTTTCCTTCAGACTTTGGTAACCTTGTTATGAAATCCATGGAAACCTCCTCCCAATGCTGACTTGGGATTGGTTGTAAAAGACCTGAGGTCTTAATTGTTTCCACCTTGTTTTGTTGGCAAACTAAAAATTTTGCCACAAACCTTTGAACATTATTTTTAAGGCCATCCCAAAAAAAATTCTTCTTGACCCTGTGATAGGTTTTCAAAAATTCCGAGTGCCCTCCTACCGGAGAGGTGTGCAATTCCAAAAGAACGTTTTGTTTGATTTGGGAGTTCTTACATAAATATAAGCGATCTTTGTACCATAGTGAATCATTTTTCCATGTAAATGTATATGATGCACTGGAATCCTACTGCAACCTTTGAATGAGAGTCCACACTTTTTTCGTCATTATTTCATTCATCCCTTGCTTCCATTATCCAATCAGGTTGGATAATCAAGATAGAACAGAGAAATGCCTCAACATCTTCATCCTTTCTTGAGAGTGCATCTGCCACAACATTTTTCTTCCCTTTTTTGGAGATGATTTCAAAATCATAATCCAACATCTTAGTCACCCATTTTTTTTGTTCTTCTGAAGATAGTCTTTGTTCCAAGAAGTATTTAAGACCGTCGTGATCTGTTTTGACCTTGAAGTGCCTACCTATTAGGTAAGGGCGCCATTACTTCAATACATGTATTATTGCCATCATTCCCTTCTCATAAATCGGTTTGTGTAAGTCCCTTCCCTTGAGTGTTCAACTTTCAAAAGAAGGGGGCCTTCCTTCTTGCATTATAACAACACCAATGCCATTTCTTGATGCATCGCATTGCACAATAAAGGTTTTTGTGAAGTCTGGTGTGGTCATGACAAGAGATTTTCACATCACCTCTTTAGTTTTTCAAAAGCTTAAGTTTCCTCTTGAATCCATGAAAATTCATCCTTCTTAGTTAATTCCGATAAAGGTGCTTCTATTCTTCCATATTTCTGAACAAACTTGTGGTAGTAACCTGTCAAACCCAAATATCCTCTAAGATTCTTCAATGTTTTGGGAATCGGCCAGTCCATCATGGAATTAATATTGTTAGGGTCTACCTTGACACCTTCATGAGATAAAATATGACCCAAATACTCTGCCTCCTTCACCCCAAAGAAAAATTTGGATGGTTTGGCATATAGTTGTTGCTCCTTTAGTAGCTATAGCACCATGTCAACATGTTGAACATGATCCTCCCAAGAGTTTCTATAGATTAGTAAAATAATAACACAAATTTTTGAAGGAAGGGATTGAAAATAGAATTCATAAACCATAGGAATGTGGAAGGTGCATTCGTAAGGACAAAAGGCATGACCAAAAATTCATATTGGCCTTCATGAGTTCAGAATGTTGTTTTTGGGATATCTGCTTCCTTCATTCTAATTGATGATACCCTAAACATAGATCCAATTTTGTGAACTAGATTGATCCATGTAGTTCATCTAACAATTCATCAATGAGGGAAATGGGAAACTTATCTTTAATGGTGATCTTGTTGAGCTCTCTATAATTTGGACACATACACCATGAGCCCTCTTTCTTGAGTACCATTACCATTGTTGCATAGTAAGAACTTTGGCTAGGTATAATAATGCCAACCTCTAACATTTCTTCAACCATACACTCAATTTCACTCTTTTGGGCATAAGGGCATATGTAAGGCTTGATGTTAGGAGGAACACTCCCAAGAATTAGGTGAATAGCATGATCATGATTATGAGTGGGTAGAAGACCTCTGGGAATATATTCAAATACTTTGGAATACTTATCAATAATCCCTTGGATATCTAGGGGAACCTGATGCCCTTTTTTCAATAATTTTTTCATACCATTAGAGCTTATCACCTTACTGGGTTTCCCTATGATACCCCTTAACTCAATCTCCTTTCCTTCCAATGAAAATTTCATGAAAAGTTATTGAAAATTAAAAACCATTGTTCCCAATGATTGTAACCATTGGACTCCTAGTATGACATTAGCACCACCCATGGGTATATCAATCATTGGACTATTCATTACATATTTCGCCATAGTAAGATTGATCTTATGGAATTTTCCTGAGCAATTGATAGTTCCTCCATTTGCAATCATTACTTGAAACTTTGGTGCTGTATATATAAAGAAATTGAGAGCTTTAGATAATTTATAGTGAAAGAAATTATGAGTACTACATAATCAATTAGGACTATTACCTTTTTCTTTTTGATATATCCTTCAATATTGAGGGTTTGAGGAATGCTAATTCCAACCAATGCATTATATGATATGGTGGGAGTCAAATATTCAGAAGAAATGTCTTCTACATTTTCATCTTGAGATGGTTCTTGTTCTTGTTCTTTTTCTTCTTCCTCTTCACAGACTATGTAGAATAATTTCTTCTCACCACACTTATGTCCCTTACTGTATTTGCTGTCACAATTAAAGCATAAACCTTTTGCTTTTATTTCCTCAAATTGTTGAGGTGTCACCCTTGTAGGTTGAGGTGGTTTGGAAGAAGGAATAGTATTCTCTCGATAGATGTTAGGAGTGGTCCTTGTAGTAGCCATAGCCATATTTTTACTTTCAACATTTCTCGCCACCCTGAACGCATTCTCCAATGATTTGGGTTTCCAAAGGAGAACCTCATTTTGAATGTTATCCTTTAAATTTCCTGTGAATACATCAAACATGTTATCATCTAGAATCTCTGTTACCTTTACATTCAATCTTTGGAATTTCTCAATGTGCTCTGCAATTGAACCCTTTTGCTTGAGATTTATCAATTGGCTGAAGAAGGTATTGCTCCTTGTATCCTCATAGTGTGCTATCATTTATTCCGTGAAAATTGCCCAAGTGACAAGTGATTTGCAAGAAGAAAGCCATTGATACCACACAAATTTATTGGGTTCTAAATATAAAGACGCAATTCGTACCTTTTGTGTGTGTGGCACATCGTGTAGATCAAAGAAATGGTCCATTTGGAGTATCCATGTGATTGGATCCTTTCCATCAAACTTCCTCATATCGATCTTAGGAAAGTGGTTGGTCTTGAACTCAAAGTTGGAGTTTCTTCAGTATTGATTCATATTCCTTTTGTACTCATCATGAATTTCATAGGATACATAGTCACTTTCAGGTGGCCTCTCTATTAGAAACTTTTTCGATCCTTCCATGATATCCCCTTTTAAACCATCCATCTTAGTATCCATTATCGCTTCCATCTTAGCTTTAGTTAAATCCATCGTCCCTTGTAGTTCATATTTTGTTACTGCCTTATTTTGTAAATCATTTATGTCCCTACACATTTCTTCACCTTCATTAAGGGTCCAAGTAGGGATGCCTAAAGTATTATTTGGTGTAGAAGTTCCCCTTTTTGGTGGAATGTCAGTCAAGTATCAATGCAAGGTAGAAATTCCTAATTGGCTTAGGTAGAGGTCCTCATAGACAAGGGAGTGTCAGGTGCTATATCTCTATGATATACGTGCAGGGTCCAACAATAGTACTTGGACCAATATCTTAGGGCACTCACTAAGGAGGCTTGAACATTCCCATAGAAGTACTATCCGACCTCCCAAGTACTAGGGAGTGATCTCCCCAAGTGTTGTTCTCGGTGTACTGTAGCAACAAGACGACCAAAATGCTTACTCGACAAGTCTCCGGATTCTAGTGGGTCTCTCGATATATGCTAGGTACGTGGGAGCTCAAATCCATAGTAGTTATTTCTAATTCAAAACCATTCGAAAGGGGCCTTTCGACATACTCTAGGTATGTGGAAGAACCACACAGTGCCTAGGTTGTAGCACCGACCAATAACGACAACTCCTACATTTAGAGATGAAGGAACACATTTGTACCTAAAACAAATACTAAGTTTCTCTCAAATTATGTGATACTCATTTTATCCCACTTTATTCTACATTTTGAATCACCCCAATTGGATATTTTGTTCAAAATATATGCAAATTTCTAAAAAACAACTCGCCTTTTAAGCCATGATTTGGAGGTTGTTCTGCTAGCTGACCTTTATTTTGTTGTATCTTTACAATTTTGGCCCTTGTAGGTCTGAAATTTCGTGTAGTTCTCTGATATGTCATCTCTGCAATTCCATAGTTCTGATCAAAATTGGATGTGCTAAGTGGAATTTATGGTGACTTCCCCACATCTTGTGTATTTTTGGCCTTTCCAGGAGAGCGTACTTGTAAATCATTCCAAGCGTACAATATATGATATTTTATTATGAACCTTGCAACAAAAAACTAAATACTTTCCACCACCCAATGCAACTAGTCTCACGTAATTTGGATACTCACTGAAGAAGATATCATTTTTTTACTTGGAACACCTGTTTGAGACTAGTTTTCTACCCTATCTTACATAGGGTGTATCTCTAAAATTAGGATGACCCAGAAGATAAAATTTTTACCAAAGAGACCTTGATAATTCCTCTGAATATCCTCCACTTTTCATGGTTTGAGGAAACACATAAAAAAATTTATAGTGAAATTTATGCGATGACTAAATTTAGGATGATTCGGGATCCCAATATTCCATAGGCTATATCTTCGAAAGTATAAAGCCCAAGAATATGATATTTTAACCACAAGTACATTGATCCATTAAATAAATATCCCCCAAGGATTTCCTTATGAAACATCCCAAAAAAAATTATAGCTAAAATTCCAAGGTGTCTCAGATGCAGCAGCAAAACCCCAAGACCTTGAGATCTGAATACTAAATGTTAGGAACCAAATATAAAAATAGCATAAAAACCTCAGAATAAGTACTAAACTCCTTGACAAAGAGAGAAATTCAGATAATAATCCTTTTTGAGGGGGAAACCTCCTTATACATCATATGAATTCACAAATACCAGATGATTCTAAATGAACAAGTATCCTTAGTATATATAGGATACTAGGAGGTACAATTACAACTAATGGACCCAAGCCGACATAAATAAAATAAAAATACTAATGTAATATGACCCAATTAAGGAGTAATGTGCCACTATTTATGTCTTAAAAAATATATGGGTTTATGAATATGAATTATTGAAACTCTTTACAGTGATATAGTGTTCAACAACATCTTACCAGTCTCATCACTGTTCTACAAGATTTCGTTGCTCTGTCTTCCTCACTGTCTTCCTGCACGCATACATTGCACTATTATGTTCTTCTTGCTCTTGTCCTTTTTGCACATTCCCATTCAATGCACCTTTTGTCTTCTGTCCATTTCTGATGCTTCACTCCACCTCCTTCTTCACACATCCATCACTCACCACAACAACCCCCCTAATCTCTTCTTTTCTCCACATTCTTATACTCCCTGTGCATCTTGTGCATACCCTATGTCCAGTGGTTCTGCATGCTCTTCATGTCGAATGCTCTGCCTGTTCATCATGGTAACTCTTCAGATTCTCTGTTTAGTTAAGCCCATATGTCCATCATCACTGGGTGCATCATCAAATTCCCTCATATCACAGGCAGTTTAGATTCTTCATCTTCTGTTGCAAACGACCTCAACCTCACTGTCCCATTTAACGACTTCAATGCTCTTCCAGCTGTCAATATCCTCTACGAACAATCTTTTCTCCTACTGCCAGATTCTTTGTGACCCTTCAGTTCCTCTAGAAATCACTCAGAAGTCTCTTCGAGTCCTCTGGCAGAAACCATCAGTGGTTTCTAGCAATTACATTGAGAAGTGCTCCAGTAGCCCTCCGATCTTCTTCAGTTTCATCTACATCGCTGGATTAACTTCTCTAAATCTTGCGTTCATTTCGACATTCCGCTCTTCAGCATTTCGGGATCACCATGGTGGAGGATTTTAGTACTCTCCATTTCCTGACCCCCGAAACTCCGAAAAGGAGCTTGTCTTCACTAACTCCTTCCCCCATCTGCCTTCGATGTGACCAACGGCTGTGACCTTAGCCTTAGTCCAAACCGCATTTCACAATTTCACGTTTCGGCATTTCGGCATTCCTGTGGTGAAAGTTTCTTGAATCTCCATGTCACGGTGCCCGAAACTCCAAAACGGAGCTTGTCTGTGACATTTCACGACTTCAGCTTTCGTGATTTCGAGACTCCCATGATGAAGAGTCTTCACTCTTGACTCCTCGTACTCCCGGTATCCGAAACTTTGGTATGGAGTCTTTATCATTTCGCGACTTCGGGTTTCGCAATTTCGGGACTCCTGAGATGCAGTGTCCTGACTCTTGACTTCTCAACCTCCCGGTATGCGAAATCTCAGTATCCGATACTCCAATATGGAGTCAGATCAACGGTCCACGATTTCCCCGATCCAATGGCTTAGATCATTTCACCATTTCGCGTTTCGCGATTTCGGGACAACTGTCGATGAAGGGTCCTTGTCATCTCCATCTCCCAGTAACTGGAATCCCGGTATCCAACCCTCCGAGTGAGGCACCTTTTTCAGGTTTTCAGGATTTTTCATTTCGGCACTTTGGGACTCCTGATGACGAGAGTCCATGACATCTTTATCTCCCGGTATCTGAAACTTTGGTAGTTGAAATTTTGAGTGATGCGCCTATTTCACGATTTAGGGGTTTCACATTTCGCGACTTCGGGACTCCTGTGTTGGAGAGTCTTGACTCTTGACTTCTCCATCTCCCGATAACCGAAACTTTGAAATGGAGTCTTTGTTGGGGTGCCTGTTTCGGGATTTCAGGGTTTCGCATTTCGCGACTTCTTAAGTTGAAAGGTTGGATCATTTCATTCCTTTGACTTTTCAGTCAGTGAAAGCATGATCTTTTGCCACGTCTTCTTCTTGGATCAATGATCCATATTTTTCCTTGATCCAACAGTTCAGGTTATATTGAGATTTTTCATTTCACGACTTCGAGACTCCTGTAGTGGGAGTTCTTGACATCTCCAACTCCCGGTATCCGAAATCCCGGTAGCCGAAACTCCAAAATGGAGTTTGACCAACACTTCAATCTTGCCATTCGATCATTGTTGCACTGCTGGTCTTCCTTGCGTGCTTGTTTTCCATCAAATGAACAAGCACACCTTCGCAGTGCATTCGACTCTGCGCTAATTCCTCCTGAGCTTACTTTGTCCCTATTTTTCCATTGATGCATACTCCGATCTTTCCATCAATGAAAAGAATACTCTGCCTGTTAAAACATGCCAACAATCTCCCCCTTTGGCATTGATGGAAACAAAGGCACCCAGACTTGTTCTTTTCTCCCCCTTTGACATCAATGTCAAAGAAAACACGCTCCCCCTGAGCTGTTGCAATATTTTTAGGAGGTATCAGATATGCAATCAATATAAGACTCCCCCTAATAGGATGGACTCTCTTAGGTGTGAAATGGGATGACACCCAGCTTCTGTCGGAGATATTCAAAAGGGGTCTTAGCTAGGGGTTTAGTAAAGATGTCTGCTATTTTTTCTGTGGTTGGAATGTACTGAACCTGAACAACCTGATTGGTGACTTGCTCTCTCAGAAAATGGTATTTTATGGGAATATGCTTGGTCTTGGAGTGGAATACAGGATTCTTAGACACACTGATGGCACTAGTGTTATCACAATGAATTGGGATGGGTGAAACATATTTTACCTCCACGTCTGCAAGTGTCTAAATCATCCATAATACCTGAGTGAAACAGGTAGCAACAACAATGTACTCTGCCTCTGTGGTTGATAAAGAAATGGAAGCTTGATTTTTACTAATCCATGCTACTAATGAGTCACCCACTAAGAATGCTCCTCCACTGGTGCTTTTTCTCTCATCAACACAGTTTGCCCAATCTGCATTTGAATAAGTAGTTAACTGAAAATTATGATTTTTGGGATACCACAGACCATACTTCATTGTTTCTTTCAAATACCTTAATATCCTTTTGACAGCTAGTAAATGAATCTATTTAGGTGCAGACTGATATCTTCCTACCATTCCTACAACATGCATTATGTCTGGGCAAGATGTTGTGATGTACAATAGGCTTTCTATCATTGACCTATATGAACTCTGATCAACATTAGGTGAGTCATCATCCTTTCTTAATTTGTAACCAGTAACCATAGGTGTGCCCACAGGTTTAGAATCTTCCATTTGAAATCTTTTAAACATTTCTCTTAGATATTTTTCTTGATAAATGAACATCCCTTCAGAACTCTGAGTAATTTGCAGTCCAAGGAAAAAAAATGATAGTTCACCTATCATAGACATTTCAAACTCAGATTTTATGGCAGAAGCAAACCATTTTACCAATGAATCCTTATTACATCCGAAGATGATGTCATCTACATAGACCAACACAATGAGCAAATCATCACCCTCTGTTTTGATATATAGGTTGCTGTCAATTGTTCCTCTCTTGAACCCTTTGTCTTTGAGATACATATCCAGTCTGTGATACCAGGCACGAGGAGCTTGTTTTAATCCATATAAAGCCTTCTTCAGCTTGCATACTAAGTTAGGGTTATCAGACATTTCGAAACCCTCTGGTTGTTCCATATAGACTTCTTCATTTAAATCTCCATTTTGAAAAGCTGACTTGACATCCATTTGATAGACTTTAAACCTTTTATGACAAGCATAGGCAAGAAATATTCTGATAGCTTCCAACCTTGCTATGGGTGCAAATGTTTCATCAAAATCTAGTCCTTCTACTTGAGCATAGCCTTTACAGACCAATCTTGCTTTGTTCCTGACAACTTGTCCCTACTCATTCAACTTATTCTTAAAGATCCATTTGGAACCAATGATATGTTTACCTTCTGGTCTTTGAACCATCTCCCACGTATTGTTTTTCTCAATTTGATCAAGTTCGTCATTCATTTCTTTAGCCCAATGTTCATCTTTGCTAGCTTCATTAAAATTCTTGGGTTCCAGCATGGATATGAAGGCTATATGTGATTGTTTGGTGTTTTTGATTAGCTTTCTCCTGGTTTGTACACCTTTGTCCTTTTCACCAATTATCTGACTTGCAGGATGATTCTTTTGAGTGATTCTGGAGGAGGAATTTGATGTTGTCTGCCGATTTGAGTTTTTCTGAGTGTCTGTGTCTTCATTTGATTCAGAGTCTTCATTTTCTGATTCTTGGACCTGTTCATCTTCAAATTTAGTTGTGTCTTCTGTAGAAGACTCATTACTGTACATTTCTCTTGCTGGGATTCTTTCATCAACTTTTATATCAATATAGTCAACCATTTTATGCAGCCTCTTATTATAGCATCTATATCCTTTACTATTTGTAGCATACCCTAATAAGATACCTTCATCAGCCCTATCATCATATTTTCCGAGGTTCTCATCATTATTCTTTATGTAGCATTTAATCCCAAAGACTTTTAAGTGTTTAATTGAAGTCGGTCTCCCAAACCACAATTCATAAGGTGTCTTGTCACTTTGTGGTCTGAGGTGAGCTTTGTTAAGAACATGGAATACTGTGTGTATTGCTTCTACCCAGTAGGTTTGGCCAATGTTCTTCTCATTCATCATTGACCTGGCCATTTCTTGCACTATTCTGTTTTGCCTCTCAACAACTCCATTTTGTTGTGGAGTTCTTGGGATTGTGTATTCTCTCTTGATCCCATGCTCATCGCAGAATTCTTTGATGTCTCTTGAAATAAACTCTCGTCCCCAGTCTGATATTACTTCCTTTAACCTCTTGCCTGTTTGAGTCTCAGTTAAAGCCTTAAATATTTTAAACTTCTCAAATGCTTCATCCTTTTCCTTGAGAAAGGAAACCCAAGTAAGTCTGGAGTAATCATCTATAATCAGCATGAAGTAGTTTTCTTCCCCTGTGCCTTCCTTTCTTGATGGTCCACATAAATCCATATGAACTAGTTGAAGGGGTTTCTCTGTTGAAGTAAATCTCTTGGACTTAAACTGTGTCCTGTTTTTGTTCCCTACTTGACAGGGTTTACACATTGAATCTTGGGGTTTTGATATTCTTGGAAGATATTTTACTGCCTCGAGTTTTTTGAGTTTGATTAATTGGTCAAATTTTAGATGTCCAAGTATTCTATGCCATAACCAACTTTCATCATGTCTTCTTAGATGACATTCTTCTCTATTTTCTTTCATCACATATACATTATTTTCTGTCCTTATGCCTTTGGCCACCACTTGTCCCGAGGTTACAAATTTTATCTTGCAGTCCTTGGATGTGAACACCACTTCACATCCTCTGTCACACATTTGACTTACACTGAGAAGATTATGTTTCAACCCATCTACAAGTAGAACATCTTGGGCTTTTCCTTTTCCATTACTTAAGCGCACCATCCCTTTGCCCTTTATTTTCCCTGGAGCATCATTTCCAAAGGTTACATTTCCTGATTTGCTTTCACTTAGAGATAGAAACTTGCCCTTGTCTCCCATCATGTGTTTGGAGCATCCACTGTATATATACCAAGGGTTCATTTTTATTTGAGCGGACAATACTAATACACACTTTTCACTTTCCTTCTTCTTCCAAAACTTGACATTTTCAGCAGGGGATTTCGAATCTGGTTCATAGTTACTTAACTGACAGTCAATAGATTTATGTCCAAAGTTATGACAGATGTAGCATTCAATCTCATTATTCAATAGGTCAAACTTATTGTTACAGTGTTGTCTACTCATTGACTGTTGATTATTTCTTGGCCTTCTTAGTTGCATGTCCCTAGGCTTAATTTGGCAATTTGCAATCTGTGAAGGATTGCTACTTGGCTGTATCATTCTTTGTTGTGGGAAGTATTTGTTCCTTCAAAATCTTAATTGCTCATGTCTAAGTTTGAAGGAACAATTTATAGCTTTGTGACCAAAATTAGAACAGTAGAAACAATAACCATAGAAAAATTCTTTGTACCTGGGAAATGGTTGTCTTCTTTGAGAAAAACGATTTCTTCCATGCTGATGACGTCTTTCAGTAGTGAGCACATTATTTCTTTGTTCTACAGATTTAGTCCTGGCATATTTTTCTTTACTCATCCTAGACGGTTGATTGTCTTCCTTTGTTTCTGCAGGTTCAATGTTGTTATTGGTTGTACATTTGAAAAACTTGATGGGTTCTTCGTTTCTTGGCTTGCCACTACTTGATCCCTCTTCATAACCCAAACAGGTTTTCATCTTTGGATTCCTTTGCTGATTCAAGATGGTGGCTAATCCTTCTGAGGCTTTGATACTTGACAGATTTTGATTATACAAGGCTTGAAAATTCTCCATATCTTTCCTATTTTTTACTACTTCTTGTTCTAATGCTTCACATATTTCCTTCTTTTTTGATAACTGTCGTTTCAGAATGTCTTCGATTTTCTTTGCGTCTTCTAATTCTACTTTTAGTAGGACAAGGTCTTCATTCGGTTTTTTACTGTCTTTCTCGAACTGTATCAACAATTGTCTTTGCTTTTTGTTCTTGATTCTTAGTCTGTCAATCTCTTCCAGTGCACTGATCAGTTCTCCTTCCATGTCAACCACAACTTCTTCTTCATTAACATCACTCCTTGTGCTATTATTATCATAATCCTCTTTGGCCATAAGGATGAAGTCATTTAGTTTATCTTCAATAGATGAGTCATTTTCTTCATCATCTGAAGGATCATCATCATTGTTTATGCAAAGACTTTTCTTCTTAAGGTTATTCTCTTTGAAGAAATTTTTGTGTCTGTACTTCTCTTCATCATCACATGTCTGATCCTTTCCTTTGTGGGGACATTTATTTGCAAAATGACCTATCCTACCATAGTTGAAACATTTAAAAGGCAGTTTACCTTTGTATTTTTCTGATCCCTTCTTCAATCTCTTCATAAATTTTTCTTCAATCTCATCGGGCTCATAATCCTCATTCTTGTCTGCCTTAAATGATGCTTTTCTGGAAGTGGATTTATCTTTAACTATTCTCATTTCATATTCAGTCAATGTTCCTAGAAGTTGATCAAACTCCAAGGTTTTTAGATCATTTAGTTCTTCTATAGTAGAGACCTTCGGATTGAACCTATCTGGGAGAGATCTCAAGATTTTCTAAACTAAAGAAGGTTCCTCAATTATTTCACCAAGTGCTTTCATTGCATTTACCATTTCTTCTACTCTCAGAAAGTATTTTCCAACAGTTTCATCTTCTTTCATCTTTAGCTGTTCAAACTGCATTTTGTAGGTTTGAAGCTTGATGTCATTTACCTTCTCATTACCTTCATAACTATTAATGAGTTTGTCCCACATTTCTTTGGCAGTTCCTAGATGCATAAATTTTACGAATTTTGCTTCTGCAAGCCCACTCAAGATAACATTCATAGCCTTAGCATTGAAGCTAAATTCTAGTTTTTCATCCTTATTAGCTAGTACAACTGGATTTACATAACCAATATCTACCACATCCCAAACATCTTCACCTAAATCCATTATGTAGGTTCTCATTCTAACTTTCCAAAAGGAAAAGTTTGTTCCATTGAACAGAGGGGCCTTATTGGTTGAATTTCCTTCATGGCTTGACATGTTTAAGCT
>JZKD02S0085225.1:228293-243772 GCA_000966675.3 Picea glauca | reverse complement strand
TGGAAAAACTCATAAGTATGAATATGTGTTGTAAATGGACCTGCAGGAAGAGGTCAATGAATGTAAATGATAGTTTGAATTTATTGCAGAACTGTTGAGAGGGGATGTGCGGAAATGAGACCACGATGGTGGTGGAGGGCACCTTGAAAAAGGGGCATTAACTTCCACCCAGAAGAAAATACCGTATTTTTGGACTCCACTGGCCCGAAGAACCAAAAGCGGCTCGCTAGCCCTGAAATTAATGCCTTGCAGGCCGGTAGGTTGATGGCTTGATGAGGGATGGGGAGGTGAACCGCCTATCCGTAGAGCCATCAGGAATGACCAACGCAAGGGTAATCATGCCACACACAACCTCGCGAGAGGATAAGGCGTATGGATGAAACGATTGAGAGGGGGCAGACGCGAGGAAAAAAAACTCTGGCAATTTCTACGCAGAGGGAGTGATCGCAGGGAGGAAGGATTGCAACCTTCACTCCTGGGCACTGGCAGACGGAGAGACACAGGTCTCAGGACATCGTGGTCTCAGCTTGGGGGTGGCTAGTGGTAAATCCAGTAGGAGTCGCTACGCCTACGGTTGGGTGGAAATGAGCACCCCTCTCAGCAGTTGCTACCATTACTGAAGTTATTTCTGATAAGTGTCTTGCTTATATTGCATTGAAATTTATACGCTGTCACATATGTTCATGGACTTGTGGAAGTGTAAATGTTTTCTGTGAAGGAATTGTCTGTATAACAATTGTTAATATGGAGTAGATGTTAACTCATAGAACTTGTGAAATTGTAAAGAATTGTCTGTATAACAATTGTTAATATGGACTAGATGTTAACTCATAGAACTTGTGAAATTGTAAATGATTTCAGCATGAAAATGGTCGTGTAGTGCTTGACATGAATGAGTTGATATATGCTTAACACCGAAGAAACCGTGCTTGACTTACGTTGATAAACGAATCTAATCATGCCCAGCCATTCTCGGGAAGCTGTCTCCCTTTATCTTCTCCCGGGAATGCCCCGGTAGGAATATCTTCTCAGAGGTTCCCTCCTTGGAAAGGTTCACCAAGAACCCAGAACAAGGATTCGAACGCACAAGCCTTATTAACTCTGTACGAGGAGGAACGATCCTATTAAGGTTCCAAGCTAGTAGTGTTGCGAGATGTAATAATTCGACGGATGAGATCTAGTCGGAGGACCCATAGTCATTCGCGACCATTAGATTGACGGAAGTAACGAAGGCGTTGCATACCTTGCCCCTTTGTCCCCTATCATTGTGAGCAACGAGAAATATGGATTGTAAACTCCAAAACCCAAACAAACGAATCTAGACTGTTAGATCTCGGTCCAATTACCCGTCAGCCGTTGGATCTGGAGAAGCTGCGCAGGGGTTAAGCGTAGGAGTAGGCATGCGAGGAAATGATCTGAACCATCAGATCTTGACTCATAGTCCCGACAACCGTCAGAACTCGAGAAGATGCGCCAGAGTTACACTCTAGAGTGTAGAGGAAGAGTCCTAACCGTTGATCTCAGAAGGACACGTGTCAACATCCCGGAGAAGTCATCGAGACAACAGGGTCATCGGGATTTTGTTGAGTCTGAGAATCGAGACCTTGTGGTCCTTGAAATCCTAAGAACGAATCCTAGCCGTTGATCTCGGTAGGACACATGTCAGCGTTTGGGAGGCATCGAGATTTTTACCATCGGAGATTTGCGGAGTATAGAACCGTTACATATTGAAATCGCAATATGCGATTTCCCGATCAGATCTGGACCGTCCATTGTGCAGGACGCGTGTTAGAGGATCCCGTGGAGTCGTGGATCGGGAAATCGGAGTTTTCGAATACATGGAACTCTTGCCACCCGGAATCACGATCCGCGATTTACAGATAAGATCCGAGCCATCCGTTCACATGGGACAGGTGTCAGAGATCAGACGAAAGTCGCAGATCGGGAAATCGACGTTTCCAAGGACATGGAACGCTCGCAATAGGAAATCGTGATCCGCGATTTCCCGACGGGATCAACACCGTCCATTAGCGAGGATGCGTGGCGAGAGATCCCAGAGAGTCAGAGTTCGGCATATCGGAGTTCGGCATATCGGGGATTTCAAGGACATGAAATCTTTACATTACAAAACCGCGATATGCGAATTCTCGACACCCTCATAATCCGTTGATCCAAGGGACGTGGGTCTTGTGACATGGGAAACCCCGTAGCCCCGACAGGAATAAGGTAGTGGTCACTGAGTTGGTCGTGTGGACCAGGGGCTAAGCCAGTGGGGCTAGCGTGACTAGAAAGGCGCATCGCGAGTCGGGAAATTGCGAGTCCCGGGGACATGTGTTTTGTGTCATCACAAAGGCCGAAATCCCAATGGGAGGTTATATGGCGGTGGTCTTATGGTAAGTGGTCACATGGAAGGGGCATATCGGGGATCGGAGAATTGTGAGTTTTGAGGACTCGTGAATTACGACGACGAAAATCCCGAAACTCTGATAGGAGTAGCCCCGTACAGAAGGTAAGACCACAGTCGTAAAGGCAGTAAACCACAGGCTTGGCCTGGGGATTTAATGCGTAAGGAGCGCATCGGGATTCGGAGGATCGTGAATCAGAGATCGGCGATCGGTGATTGTAGTTGCCAAGACATCATGGGCGTCAAAACCATGATAGAAGGAACCCTGAATCCCGATATTGAACTAGGGATTGGCATTTCACTAAGGCAGGTTTGTGGGAACTTCTCAATTGTGGGTTATTAACCCAAAAATTTTAAATTATGATAGTGGATATGTTACATTGGGTTTCACGATTTTGGGACTCCTGTGATGAAGAGTCTTCACTCTTGACTCCTCCTACTCCCGGTATCCGAAACTCCGGTATGGAGTCTTTGTCATTTCGTGACTTCGGGTTTCGCGATTTTGGGACTCCTATGATGCAGTGTCCTGACTCTTGACTTCTCAAACTCCCGGTATCTGATACTCCAATATGGAGTCGGATCAACAGTCCATGATTTCCTCGATCCAATGGCTTAGATCATTTTTCCATTTCACGTTTCGCGATTTTGGGACTGCTGTCGATGAAGGGTCCTTGTCATTTCCATCTCCCGGTAACCGAAATCCTGGTATCCAACACTCTGAGTGATGTGATTTTTTTGGGTTTTATCATTTCGTCACTTCGGGACTCTGGATGATGAGAGTCCATGACATCTCTATCTCTTGGTATCTGAAACTCTGGTAGATGAAACTTCGAGCGATGAGCCTATTTCACGATTTTGGGGTTTTGCATTTCGCGACTTTGGGACTCCTGTGTTGGAGAGTCTCGACTCTTGACTTCTCCATCTCCCAATAACCGAAACTCTAAAATGGAGTCTTTGTTGGGGTTCCTGTTTCGGGATTTCAGGGTTTCACATTTTGCGACTTCGCGAGTTGAAAGGTTGGAGCATTTCATTCCTTTGACTTTTTAGTCAGTGAAAGCATGATCTTTTGCCATGTCTTCTTCTTGGATCGATGGTCCAGATTTTTCCTTGATCCAATAGTTTAGGTTATATTGCAATTTCGTATTTCGCAACTTCGGGACTCCTGTAGTGGGAGTTCTTGACATCTCCAACTCCCGGTATCTGAAATCCTAGTAGTCGAAACTCCTAAATGGAGTTTGACTCACACTTAGATCTTTCCATTCGATCATTGTTGCACTGCTGGTCTTCCTTGCGTGCTTGTTTGCCATCAAATGAACAAGCACACCTTCACACTGTATTTGAATCTGTGCTAATTCCTCCTAAGCTTACTTTGTCCCTATTTTTCCATCGATGCATACTCTGATCTTTCCATCAATGACAAGAATACTCTACCTGTTAAAACATGCCAACACTATAAGCTAAGCAAACTGAATAAAAAATGATTTGCTCGAGAAGACACTTCCAAGAATCAAACTCAAGGATACAAGTGCTCTATTACAATGATAATTTAGCTACTTCATGGCTCAACTAATTATTGTAGCTTGATAAAACTTGAAATAAAAATGACTCAAAGGAATGAATTGATGGACACCATACTCGACCAATCATACTTGCATAAATGGAATTGCAGAAAAGAAAGGCTACAAAATTCAATTGAGGTCAATGGAATTATGCTTCAACTATTAACCAAATTCCTTTGGTTGACAAGCAAGAGCATCAACTGGTTTTGAGATTACTAAATAAACTCAGTCTTCAATGCCTAACTTTGAAGGGAAAACATGCTTGCATAAATGAAAGAGAATAAAGAAATGAACAAGAAATGAAATGAGAAACTACTGCAATGACGTGAAAATGAAACTATCTGGGCAACATATACCAGAGAGAGGGGGCCCTACCTCTCTTGGCATATACTTCCAAGAAGAACTATAGTAGAGAACTCTTGATGTGCAATAACAAGCTCTTTATTCCAGCATCAAAATTATTACAATTATCCTTCTCTTCAATGTGGAACTCTATGCTATAGCCTTCATCTCTCTAACTCCTTCACTACTGAACTATTGAACTGAATGACATCCTCTCATATTTATACATATAGGAAGAGGAGTTACAACAAGATGAGATTGGATCGTAAACAAGTGGATCTCATAACCAACAAATCCTAGATCATAAACATGTGGATCTCCTCCACAAAATCTTGGATTTGATCTAATGATAATTTTAAAAGGATAATACAACATATTAATTGAGATCCATGTGTCCAAATGCATGGGTATGAGCCACAACATGGTCAAACCACTCAGCTACATAATTGCAAGCTAGTTAGACTAGTTTTGGAAATCTCAACCATATGCCCCTTGTTTTGCACCTTTGGAAGATTTTCCCTAAGAGTCACCTAAATGACCCTATTATGCACAAAACCCATATTTTATATTTTTCGAGATTCCTCTTCTTTGTTCAAAAATGACGTGGAAAGTTTTGCTATCAGAACTGTCAATCAACTGCAGAATTGCCAATAGTTGTAGAATTTCCAACAATTGTACAATCTTATAAGTATGTTAGGAAATCACAATATCTACCCTAAGTAATCATCAAAACATCGGAAATCAACCACTTTAGTGTAAGTATGCCATGTGAAGATCATATAGGGTAGAAATGGTTAAATGCAAAAATGTAAGTGATAAAAGGAATGATAATGAAAGGATAAAGTAAATGAAAGATGACTAAATGACATCATAAAAGATGTTATTTCTAAGGTCCAACATCTTCCCCACACTTAAATTATTTCATGTCCTCATGAAATCAAAGATACATAGGAGGTAGTGTCCGAGTATATATGATACAAGACCTAAGTGGAAAGAATTTGTTTTACACTTGGATTTTTCAAAGTCATCGATTCCACAGGGAGATGGATGGTGATGGGTAGATAATGAAATATGAAATGTAAAGAAGGAATAGAAAATATGAAAAGCTTCAATAATTTTGTGTACATGAATTTTTAGTTAGATGACTACCTAGAAATAGAAATTGCTTACTCAACTTTACCTTCTCCTGGTGGTCTGAAATACAAATGTTGAATTATGGCTCATTTGATGTATCCCGACATGACTATGGTGTGCTAATATGAGAGGAAAATAATGTGAAAATGAAGATGTTGGTCATTTTGGACTACTTGTAGGTTTTTCTTCTACCATAATGATCTATTGTTAGACAGTTTTTATTGATGATGTTGATCTTAACTTGAAGGTATGAAGTGTGTTGTTGTTGAAGAAGATAACTAATGTTAATGTCAAAGATGAATTTGAATCTGTTGAATGTTATTGAAATGATGCTACAAAAATGCTAAAAATTTGATCTTTATTCATGGTTGAAAACATGAAAAGTGAAAAATGTTAAAAATTAATGCTGATAGGTGAATGAACATACTATACTGATTTGAAATCATCTCTAGGATGTGATCTAGTCTTGGAATGTGTGCAACCCTTCAAAAATTTAAATTGGTTATATAAAGATGAAAAATTGAAAAACAGTGAAAATCATGGCTGATAGGTGGATAAGCATCTTATATGGACTTGAAATCATCTCCAAGTCACGATTTAGTCTTGGGATGCATGCAACCACTCAAAACTATAAATCAGGGACATAAAGCTGGTTGTAGCTTTTAATTTTTTTTTGACAATTTTTATAAAATCAGTTTTAAAATATGTCAATGCATCATTTGTCATGAGTTTTCCGCAAATTTCGTTCACAAGTTACGCAATTTGTTGTATGGGGCACAAAACCCATGTTGTGGAATTTCAAGATTCATTTCCATTTATTCTCAAATGAAGCTGCAAAACTGCCTATGCAAACAATCACCTATAGGAAATTCTGGAAATTGTATAAAAATCGGCTTCAAAGATGTACTTGTAAATTCTTCATTATGCATTTTCTGGAGATTTCGCTCGTGGAATACTCAATTTTCTGCATGGGCCACAAAAACTGTGTCGCTGAATTTTTTTATTTAGCCCCATCTGCTTGCAATATTTGTGCAAAAAGTGCCTTTGGGAAAAGAAACTGGCTATAACAACCTTTCTGTAGCTAAAAAAAATCGCTTGAATTTGAAAAATGCACAAAACAAATTGATTTTCAAGAGTATGGTGGATCAAAGAATATGTTTACGATCTACTACTATGATGTTTGAATGGAAAGGAAATATCCACCCCTCCCCCACACCCAAAATTTTTCATGTCCTCATGCATGTGAAGTAGGGGAAGGAGTCCAAGATGACCAAACTTTCCATATTATCCTTTTCTCTTTGTCGTACATGCAAGGATGATTTTTTGTGTTGAATCTCTCCAATGGTGTCATTGATGAAAACAACCTTGTGGGGATCAAACCCTTTTTTACCAAGAGTGTTTCCATTCTCTGATGCACCAGCCTCAATATACTTCTTTGCATTGTATCAAACTTTGACCAATGATTTCATTAGCATACATCCATCTCATGCCCGCTAGGAGAAAAACCCATGTGCCCAATTTGTTGTTGGAGGTGCACAACCATCTCAACTAATGATTGGTGCCAGAATATGATAACAAAATTTTTATAGGAGTACTAGAACAGAGCTATGGTACCACAATTTGAATTGACAAGTTCATAACTCCAAAAATTATTTCAACCTATTAAAAACATGATAATAAGAAAAATCGGTAACATTTACCCCTTTGTGCTTATAGGGAAGGATTTAGATGGAAAATATGGAAATATAGGAAATATAGGTTTTTAACGGGTATTGGAAAAATGGTAAAAATGATGGACTAACATATCCAAATGTAGGAAAAATGAGATCCCAACACTCCCCAGAGCGATGCAAATGTAGGCGATTTATGAAATGGTTTTGATTTAATAGGCATATATGATTCTTAACATATTATAACTTTATCATGGTCTTGATAGGGTAAGAGGAACCATATATAGTGATGATGGAATGTATGATGATTTTGGGGATAAGTTACTTTTAGGAAAAAGGAAGGATAACTGTGTGTAGGATAAGTGAACACGCAAAAGAGAAGCTACAAACTTCTACTCATTCCTTTGCTTCTAATAAATCAAAAAAATCGTAGGAAAAATTTACCTCAAAATCTTACCAATTACCAATACCAATTGTTGAATGTTATCAAGTAAAACAAAACTAAATTGGTACATGAAACTTTAGTACATGAACTGTTGTTTTTAACTATGTAATTAAAATTAGGTCTTCATTCTAATGCACATATGAATTATATCGGTGTGACTATACTATATCTGGCATTGATTTCTAGTAGTTGGAGTTTAAATCTCTCTTCTCTGTGCAAATAAGTTTATGAATTCTTAGGATCACCCTTCTCTTTATCCTTAACAAGGATTTCCATGTTGCTAGCAACACCTTCATTCCAACTTGTAACAACTATGTGAAAAGCATAATCATTGCAATATTTCTCTGCCTTTTGTGCAAAAACCCTCAGCAAGGATGCCATTGGACATAATCATAAATTCAATGTGCATTGTTGTTCCTCTTGCTTATGTTGATCCCTGGAATGACATATTTTTCACTGACATCAAGGATACAAACTTAAACTATAGCTAAATGTTTTGGTTATCATCACATCCATTGAAGGAGATGGATTCCCCACCATTTATCCCTGATGAAGCAAGCTCTTCTGAAGAAAATACACAAGACATTCTTGGATGGAGTGTAGGAAAATTATACCAAGGAGGACTTACAAAAAATTCATCCATATGAAGAAGTGAGATAATGATATTCATAATCCAAAGATTTTGAGGAGGACTCCCAATTACCTCCAAATTCTCTTGCATATATTTCAAGAACCATGATGCTACTTGTTTATTTTTTAAAATTCTCTCCATAGATCCAAGCGCAAGGACAATAACTTGTATTCCATAGTGCATGTGAATTAAATCAACATCTTGCATCGTATGCCATGTTGCAATTGTAGATTGAATAGACTGCATATTCACAAGTTATAAAGAATCTTGAAACTTTATGTCTAGAACAACATCAAATAATATTGTTAGAGTAGTTTGTACAGTAAGGCATGCAAGGAAAAAATTGAAACAAAGGGATCTAATGGGCCTCCATCAACGTTTCCACTGAGTATCTTCCCCTTTTTGAGAAACCTCCATGATATCATGATTGTAAGAATGAAATTGGGATATGATTCTTGATTGTTGGAGTGTTGACCAAATATAATGCAATCAAGATCCATTTCTCACAGATCTAACAAAAAAAACACAAAATAGATTACAGATTTCAAAACTCGTCCTCAACTAAATTTGTGGGAGATATCAGTTTGGAAAATTGATCCTATCCCCTAGATATTGCACGATTTGAGGAAATAATCTATATGGAAACCAATTTGGCTCGTCCTCCGCAAAAACAATGTGGCGGATTTTCAAATTTCATCTTCAATTGCATACAATTGACCCTAAGAAATTGTCTGTCAGTTTGGAAGTGAAATCCTGGGAAATAACAATTTGTAAAATCCACCATATTGCCTAGATCCCTCAAAATTTTGGTGAACCACTCTCCAAAAACCCAAATGGGTGCTTCCTCCACAAAACCCATGTGGACGATTTGCAAGATTCTCCTTCATTTGTGTGCAATTTCTCCCACAAAACTATCTCTCCAAAATAAAAATGCTTTCTTTCAACTGTTGATCAATTTTCCAACTGTGATAGTGCCTTTGTTGCTGCAATGAAAATGTTACATCTCATCATCTATAATGAAAATTTTGTAGCAAGGTGATCATTCCTCTGCCTTTGTAATGAAAATTATGCAACAATGTGATCATGCCTATGCCTCTGTAATGAAGGAGATCTGAATAGAAAAAACTAAATGATAGCTTGGATGAGTCAATGGTTAATCTTGTAGAGGAAAGGGTTTTTATTCTAGAGCAGTTGAAGAGCTTGGAAGAGAGGCTTCACACATTAGCATATGATGAATAATGCTTATTGTTATTGGTTTCTTGTAGGAATAGAGATGGTGACACCCAACTTCAGGACATTCTTATTTCTAGGATTAAGCTGTTGAGCTAAACATTACATGCAACATTTATTTAAAATGTTATTAACTACCCTACCCTACTTGAGAAAAAGGATAGTCTCTTCTCAAGTATAGGAGTACTTCTAGTGAAACAATGTGCACAACAAGATTAAGAATATACTCATATCGAAGTCTGTAAAATGTACCTTTATGGTTGTCTGGATATGAGAGGTCAACTAATCTAATTGTTTTGATGTCAAGAAGTGTCGAAGGAGGAAGTGGTGCTCTAGCCTGATGATTGTCTGAATCCATTCTTCAATGTAGCTTGTACTCATTTGGTTCTCTTCTTCATCAACACTATTGGCTTGCATTTCATCATTTATCATAACCTGTAAATATTTGAAGATTTGGTGCTTGCAAAAAGGATCTAGGTACAATCTCACAAGAGACTCTTCAATATCAGGTTCAAATGCATACTCTCCATTGATTGCTATTCATGGATATTTGATCTCCTCTATAGATTTATAAGGAGAATCAGGGAAAGACTCTAGATATTCTTGTTTCTCATGGGACTTTTGATCTTCTATTTCCTGGAATGTGGGTGTGTTCCTAATGGCTGTCAATATTTTCTCCTCCTGATATGCATACATGTTTCCTGCTGCTATGAGGACTTGAGATATTTCTTGGAGTATCATCTTCCTTTAATCAACAACTCTTGAGCATCTTTGAAAATTCTCTGCTGGTTGATAATCCTGTCTTGCACATGGATTAGTGCAAAGGGGTATTTTTGAACAAGAAAAATTACAACTTCTACAGAAAGCAAATTTGAAATCAAAGCATATATTCAGACAACTCATACTACTAAGACTATGTTGCCGCCAAGTTGACTATTGACATAAGTATCCTTATTTTCCATGTATCAAAATGAAAGGACTGAAAATCAAATTACCAATGCCTATTTTCTTTAGCATCTCCCCAACAACGATGCCAAGATGTCAGTTGTATCTATTGATCGAACTCTACTACATTAAATTCATCAATCCGGTAACCATAGACTTGTGATATGCCGAGAAAATATATGCAAGAGTAGGAAACTAACTCTAATATAAGAAAGATGAATAAAAAATTCTTTGCTTGACAAGACACTTCCAAGAATCAGAGTCAAGAATACAAGTGATCTGTTACAATGATAAGTTAGCTACTTCATGGCTCGACTAATTCTTGTAGCTTGATCAAACCCGAAATAAAAATTACTCAAATGAATGAATTGATGCACACCATACTTGGTCGATCACACTTGCAGAAATGTAATTACATAAACAAAAGGATACATAATTCAATTGAGGTCAATGGACTTATTCTTCAACTATTAACCACATTCATTTGGTTGAAAAGAAAGAGCATCAATTGATTTTGAGATTACTAAAGAAACTCAGTCTTCAATGCCTAACTCCGTAGGGAAACCATGATTGCATAAATGAAAGAGAATAAATAAATTAACAAAAAATAAAATGAACAAATACTAAAATGACATGAAAAGGAAACTATTTGGGCAGCGTATGCCAGAGAGAGGGGGCCCTGCCTCTCTTTTCATATATTGCCAAGAACGACTATAGTAGAGAGCTCTTGATGTTGAACAACAAGATCTTTATTCCAACATCAAAATTATTACAATGATCCTTCTCTTCAATATGAAACTCTATGATCTAGCCTTCAACTCTTTAACTCCTTCACTGCTGAACTATTGAACTGAATGATATCATCTCATATTTATACATATAGGAAGAGGAGTTACAACAAGATGAGATCAGATCCTAAACAAGTGGAAATCATAACCAACAAATCCTAGATCCTAAACATGTGGATCTCCTCCACCAAATATTGTATTTGATCTAGTGATAATTTGAATAGGATAATACAACACATTTCATTAGATCCATGTGTCAAAATTCGTGGGTATGAGCCACAACTTGGTAAAACCGCTTAGCTACAGAATTGTAGGCTAGTTAGACTAGTTTTGGAAATCTCAACCATACACCCCTTGTTTTGTATTTTTTGTAGAGTTTCCAACTGAGTCACCTAATGACCCTATTCTACACAAAACCCATATTTTATATTTTCAATATTCCTCTTCATTTGTTCATAAATGACATGGAAATTTTGACTATCAAAATTGTCAATGAGCTGCAAAATTGCCAACAACTGCAGAATCTCATAAGTAAGTTAGGAAATCACAATATCTACCCTAAGTAATCATCAAAACATGGTAAATAAACCACTTTAGTGTAAGCATGCCATATGAATCTCATACAGGGTATAAATGGTCAAATGGTCAAATGTGAGTGATAAAAGGAATGATAATGAAAGGGTAAAGTAAATGAAATATGACTAAATGGCATCATAAAATATGTCATTTCTAAGGTCCAACATTGCCTAAGTTAGAAAAAGAGATGTTATGACTCTGTTGTAACTATCATTTTCATTTATTCTTCCTCTACTTATTATCAACTTCTTCAGGCCCAAAAAATGGATCTACATCCCTTCATATGCATATCTTTCTACTCTTGCTTGCATAGTCTCACCAACAACAATGCAGATTTTTGATTTAACTCGAGTCCACTCTATGAAAATTTCTTATATTATGATTTAAGTTGGAGTTAATAGTTGAATTTCCTCTATTTAGTAGTTGAAATACATAACTTTCTTTATTGAATTGAATTGCATCTGATATAACTTTCTTTATTTAGGTTGAAACTAGAAGATACTTTAACATCATTTTCAAAAATTTGACCATGGGTTATCCAATGTCTCACCTAAAATAGATTTTGGAGAGTTTTAAATTGTTGAAAGCATCACATTGGCATAATAATGCTCAAGGATGTCAATTCCTCTACCAATTGTTCATTTTCTACCCTTATGGTATTAGCACAAGTGAAAATTTCAAGTGCATAGAACCTCATGTCTTCTCTATTGAACTGTGAGGTCTCTTGAGGTTCTTATCTAATTGGGACTATAGGATTATTGAAATTAGAAGCCTTACTAATGCTACCTATTTCTTTATATGCATAAGACTATCTTCACTATTAGGAAGGGTCACTATCATCCATAATACTATCATTAAAGGAAGGGTCACTATCAACCATAAGACTATCTTTGTAGTCTCAAGCATGACTATTAGCCATAAGACTATCTTTGTAGTCTCAAGTATGACTATCAGCCATAAGACTATCTTTGTAGTATTATGGTTGATAGTGACCAAGTAAATGCCTCAAAGAGAATGTGATTATATATTAGGATTATTTGGGGACCTAAGGGATATTCCATAATTAACAAGTATCATAGAATACAACATCCTGAATTGAAAAATACCCCATCCTTCAATAGGGAGTTTCATTATTAGTCAACGATGACCTTGAGAAGATTAACAAGTTCATTCATTTGTATCGTGAATTGATATTCTTTGCAGTTGTAACAGTTAGATATTGTAACTAGTGTACATGATTATCCAATAGGGGGATTAATTTTGGGTAATCATTATAATACAAAGAAGCATGAGATTATCATAACTTCTATATGAATGTTGAATGATTACTAAAAAGAATTCGTATGTAGATTTCCACCTTCATTTGTAATATAGAATAGATACACTAGTGTCAAAGTATTAGAATTCATTAGTAAAATATGCAAGTGAAAAAATAGAGTCAACAACATGCCACATATATTTGGTGTCGAACAATGAAGATGAAAAGAAGATCCTTGCAAGGTAGAATCCACAACAAGAACTTGTAGTTCTGTTGAGAAATTGCATAGGCAACATGAACATTCCCATTACCCAATATTACATAACTTAGAATATTTGCAATCTTAAGTTTTAGAATATGGGAGAGAAATTCAACCTATCTTTCTGAAATAACTAATCCTATAGCCTTGCATTGTGCAACTGAAATTCTCACAAGTAGACATTGTGGAGATGGAAAACCCACAAAAATGCATTGCAGAACACAAAACCTTGAACTTTAGGATACAACACCCTACAATAAGGAGTTGAATAATCAGAAGCCACAAATAGGTATTGCAAAATACAACACCCTTCAATAGGGAGTTGCATTACCAATCAGTGATGACACTGAGAACCTTGCAAAGAAGATTAACCAATCATTCATTATGGAAGGTGGATGGATATTATTTGTAGTTGTAACTAATGTACATAGATGGGAGGATCAATTTCGGTAGTGACTGGAACTTAAATTATATTTAAGATGGAAAGTGCATTGTACCTTTGTACAATCACTCTAATCTAAAGAAGTATGATATTGTTATAACTGCTATATATGTTGATCCAATGATTCTTTAAAAGAGTTTGCATTGTGGCTTGTACAATGACTCTAATCTAAAGAAGTGTGATATTATTATAATTTCTATATGTTTGTCTATAGATTTCGACATTCTGCATTTGTGAACATAGCACAATGGATACACTAGTGTCAAATTATTAGTATGTATTAGTAAAATATGCAAGCAAAATAGAGAGGCAACTCTTGTTACAAAATAATTCCCCTGCGGATAGGTGAACTTTCCCTTGGATTAATGACCCCTATACCAAGACAAAAAAAGACAAGTGGACACTAACATCCCTTTGAATTTAGTTTAACTAATCAGAAAGAGAGAGAGGGAGAAAAGGTGTGATGCACCTAGTTTCGAAGTTTTTCCTCGCTGCTTCCAATCCGAGCTTGATATCCAAACTCCTTAGACAACTTGATATCTGCAATGCAATAGAAAAAAAAGAAATCCTACTCTACGATATTAGATCAAACAAATTCATCTACATAGATTGAAGGAACAATAGACAAGCACATGCAAGAATACACAAACTTGAAGGGAATAGGCCAAGTATATTAAAATGAGAAACCAAAGAGAACACTTACAAACACAGATGATGATGCAACACTCCTCCAAGATCCCCTCGTCCATCCCTTGTATGATGCTACCAAGATCATAAGTTTGATATCTAAAATCTTCCTCATTTCTCCAGAATCAAAGGTTTGATACCTCTAGTCTTCTTTCTATTCTCCATGGAAATCCCTCATTATATGGGATTTGGAGGCTTAACCACCATGGATAATATCACTCATTATATCCACTAAAATGGGATCTCCAAGATTTTTAGGGAGAAAATATCTCTCAAGGATTTTTGGGAGAAAATATCTCTCAAGGATTTTAAGGAGGAAATATCTCTCAAGGTCCGCCAAATTAGGATTTTGGTTTGAGAAAATATCTCAACCATCCATGAGATTATCAACCTCTCCTTGAGATTAGGAAACTAAATGTGATGTGGATTCTCACACTAAATTAATTTCCTTTTTATGAATATTAATAAATAATTCATGTGCACATAGTATTTTGACCTTCATATAATATATTTCTCCTCCACATTGACTAGGGATTGTGACAAATGTTATTTCATGGTGTTAGTGTATGTGACACTTTTATGACACTTCCAACACATAGGGTGAGGTACTTAAGTGTGGAAATTTGATGTGTAACACAATTACCCTTAAAGTACGAGGTCAGAAGAGAAACTGATGGCTGAAACACTTTACAATTTTTCAATGCAAGGGCATGGAGTTGGAGAACCTGGAAGAAGTTGAAAACAACTATCAAACAATATTAATATATGTTCTATTTTTGAGGTAGGCATACCTATGCTCAGAATAAGAGATGATTCAAAGCACGACCGTTGACCAATACACTACGGATCCATGAAAAATATTGACTAAGGATATGGCCACCATGTTGGATTACTGAGAGGGGGGGTGAATCAGTAATAACGTAATTATAATCCTTTTTCTTCAAATGTTATATCAATGTAGAATTATTATCCAATAATGAGAAGTATTAAATAGACAATCACACACATGCACAGTACACCAGTGTTTTACGTGGAAACCCAAATCGGGAGAAAACCACAGAATGCTTTTTCTTATATGTCTTGAATAATTACATTCATTGGAAGCACCA
>JZKD02S0085225.1:207073-226883 GCA_000966675.3 Picea glauca | reverse complement strand
AACAATAATGAGTCATATTTACATCAAACACTATTGGGTCCATTACCCAAACCTTTGTGCTACGGGTCTTTCTTCAAGGGTTGACATCAATGACAACCAACCTTAATCAACACAACAAAGATAAAATATGGATCCATACCTCCATGACATGAACTGATTGTAGCCATGAAAAATATACAATGGAGCTACGAGATGATAAAACATAGCCACATACCAATACAATGTGGATCTATGTGACCATATATATATCAACATGCTCAAATGATCTCCTTCGCAACCTGGGCAAAGCGGATAACAAAGTTAATGCTGAACCCAAGGTCTTCATCCCAATCTCGATGTGGTATGAATCTAGCCATGTGAATAGATGATTTGATGTCGAACATGGTAGAAACCACTTGATTACCGATCATTGAGGTAAACCGTTAACAAGTGTGAGGGAAATAACCAATGATGACAATGACCCCCAAGGTACCCTATTACATTCCAACGAATGTGAATAAATGAGTTGAGGTCGAACATTTGTGGAATCATCCAATAAAAGGTCAATGATGTAAATCTACCGTCAGAAGTGAGGAAGCCTGCCATTGAGGCATGCAGGTCCCAAAGTACTAACTGGTTTGTAAGTCTAATTTGTGAATGATGTGTTGAATTCAACATGAAATGACTCATCGAAGGAGGGCCTTGATGTATCCCCCATCATCGACATGAAACTGAAACAGGAAAGTGATGTAAGATGGTGAATCGAATGAGTATGGACTAACAAAGGAAACGGAAATTGGAAATACTGCAGATGGATGGTTTGAAGTGAAACTTCCCTTGAACATGATGAGGCATGAGAACTAACTTGGCATCATTGACTTGACGAATACCAAAAATGTAATGTGATGACAATAAGAGAACTCTTTGACTGGACGAAAAAGTATGGCGACACATGGAATTGGTATGACTCAGAGACAAGTGGATTACCCAACTATAAGATGAGACACAAACAGGTTCCATGTTCAAGGGAAACAATAGCTTCCATAAAGGATTCCCAAAAACTTGACCCACTTCCTTCAATTCCACCCCCACCCAGATAGTGAGTACCTATTTTTCATTTAACGAGCTCGAGGAGGGTAACACATGCTCATTATAACTCACCTTCGGTAAGTTTCTCTTCCTTTATTTAACGAACTGGAAGAAGTAAGGGTTCATTCCCATATGGGTCCTTCAATGTGTAGTTTAGCGAGTCCAGAGAAGGAAAACTCAGTGGCTTTTCATGTTTAGATAATTTGAAAATAACTTAAAGGAGAATCCATGGTTGTCTTTTTTCATGATTTTAGTCTCCAAGGTCTAAAAAGTATAAAATGATACGACGAAGAACTCTTCTAATCATGCTTGATTAGAGTGTTCATTTTTCGTAATTAGTCTCACGATGCCCTTTCAAACCTTTTAACGAGTGTGAAAGGAAGTAATATCACTCGACAATATTTTTAATGTTTAAAGAGTCTCAAAAGAGCTTAAAGGAGACTCCAAGGGGTTCCTTTTTCGTATAACCTTTACGAGTCCGAAAAAGTGATAAAAGTATACTCAGTCACATTCTCACGTATTTATGAGTACGAGAAAGAACAAAGAACAAGCTTGATAAATTATTCTCATGTATTTATGGGCACAAGAAAGAACAAAGACTAAGATCATTCTAGAAAAATACTACTACATTATGATGGGAATGACCTTCGAACGAGGATCACTCCTAGTAGTGTGTCTCTCTGGAGGTATTTTTCCCTGAGCTTCTTTGGCAGAATTTGGTGGTTTTTCTCCAGCATGATGTCCAGAGGTTGGATACTTCCCCCCCAACCATAATTTCCTCCGATGACTCTTCTTATTTCCTCATTTAGGTTTCCGGTTACTAATGGAAACATTTTCACTAGGCAGAGGAAAAGAAGGTTCAAGTACTCGGTCCAGAGTGAGAATCGATTGTAATGGAGGCGGTCTATTTCATTTTTTAACGATATTGACAAAGATAAGGAACTATACTCATCGAGACCATGTTTAAGGTGGCAACCTACGTGGTTGGAGGAGTATGAAGAGGAAAAATCCCCATTAGCGAGTAATCCTTGAGAAGACCTACACCTACACTCTCAAAATTATTCTGTTCTAGAAAAGGGACATTATTTGCTATGACATTGTTGAGATTTGGATTTTTATACTCAAGTTGGTCAACAATGATAATCTTTCCTTGATGGGGAAATCATAAGATATGAAACATTGAAGATGCGATGACGGTCATTGAATAGAACCAACTATGACCAAGTAAAAAATTATAATCCAGGGGCGTGTCGACTACTTCAATATCAATCGAATCAGTCTTACCCTTCAAAGTCATAGTGAAAGATTGCAAGGGTCTGTGAGGTGAGAAACCATGTCCATCAAACGCTTTCAGGGTGGTAGGGGATGAGGTAAGTGTAGGAGAACCAAGGGCTCTCCAACAAAAAAAAAACATGACACAATTCAAGGCTCCCTTATCTAAAACAATATGATGGATGTTCTTTCCACCAACCGAAACTTGAATTTGGAATGGTAAGTGGTGGGATACTTTCTCCTTAAAATAATCTAGGTTAAACGTAATCAGGTTCAACTCCTCAGGATCCATGGATCCAATGGATGAAAACAGGGTTATATGTTTATTTGGATAGTGCTATAGAAATTTGAGGGTTGACATAGCACAAGGTGCTTGCACCAAATCTTCAACTATGTTGTAGTTTTGTTCAGCGCGAGAATTTGGATTAAAAGTCTCTTTTCAAATTATGCTCTTGGGAGGGTGCAATGTTGTGTTAGAAATCAACTTCTCAATATGAAGAGGATTGGAATATGGAGGACGAGTGGAGTTATAAGGTTGGTCGACATCCTTCCCTTTAGTCTTATCACCTAGAGGAGTGTCATAGGTATTTGCAAGAGTTGTGACATTAACCATCTTAAACATATAAACCTCAGAGGCACTTTTGGAAGCATCCCCATGGTGGGAATGACTTGGGTCTCTTGCTTATAGAGGGACATGGTTTTTTGCAACAAAATGTTGCTGCTGAACTGGTTGGGAGAAACCCTTCAGTTATTTAGCGACAACCTCATGATGAGGATAGTCTTTAGTATAGTGGTATTCCTCACAAATCATACAAGGAGATTTAGGTTTCCTTGTCGGTTGAGTATCAAAAAACCTAGGATTATCCTTCTCGTTAGAAGGTTCTTGGATTTTCCCTTGTTTTTCTTCTTACCTCCTGGTTGTGGAGATGAAGTGGATTGGACCACATTCACATCGAAGGTTTGAGCAGGAGTGGAAGTAGTTTTTGTGCTTGGAATAGAACTAGATTCTGGAGTAGGTTTTGACAGATCATTCGACATATGAGGAGCATTAGGGATTAGATCGTAAAGTGTGCCAGACTTGGAGTAAACCAAGTTCAAATATTGTACATGACTGATATCTTGTTCCTCAGTAACTACATTTCCCATAGAAACATCGTGGGCGATGGGAGGCAAGAGAGAATTTGTAAACCAATTCACGAGGAGTTGGTCCGAAATTGGAGCTTTAATCAACCGTCTCCGTTGTCTCCACTCATGAATATGATCAAAGATGTGGGTGGAAGAGGATTGGTGGAGAGAGGTCAAAATTTATGTACCATTCTCGTACCATATATGCAACTAAAAAAGCGCCAGGAAATCCATAGCAAGGGAGTTAAAGTCAACAAAAGAGTTACGCGACATTTCAATGTACCATTTCGCTGTCACACCCATAAGTGTTCTTTGAAAAAGTCTAAGACGAATGGAATCATCCATCAAAGAGTTGGAAAAACACCATAAGTGGAAAGTCATAACATGATTTTTAGGATCCTCCCCAAGTTTTTCGTCAAATTTCAGAAATTCAGAAGGTAATTTGGTAGGGATAGTGGGCCAAATCGAGGCATGAAGGATGGGATCGTTTGTTAATTGCGACATATCTAGCAGATCTAATGTAACCAAGAATGGTAGTTTTCATTTAGGTTTTTGATACTGGTGATAACCATATTGTGTAGGAACACCAATAGGACCATATCCGGATTGTGGCGAGGTGACAAAACTATATGGTCCTCCCATATATAGTTGTTGTCTAGGTTGTCCACCTATGTAAGGTGGTTGTCTTGTTTGTCCACCCATGTACTTTAATTGAAAATATGGAACTCCTACATACTGTGGTTGACCTGTGTTGATATTATGGTAGTTGCAGTAGGTATTAACCTCCATGTGTAACCTTTGACAAGACTAGAATATTCCAAGAAGCAAGAGAAACCCTAAAACGTTGGATAATAACCCTAGAAGAAAAGTCAGCTCAAGAGAATATTTAATATTGAGTTATTATCCTCCAGAAAGAGAAGTTGTCTCAGTCAAGTGAAATAGAGAAGCATAAATAGAGGGCACTAGAGCTCATTTGAAACTCACTCACTCACAATTGCATAAGACTAGTGGTGCGCAAGTTTGGAGAGGGAGTGCAGCTGCAATTGTTCAACTGGGATTTTGGCTTTCGATTGGACTTAGTCTCTTGGTTATGGTTTGGATTTTCTACTTGGTTTCTAGTTATTCTTTCTTGGTGTGCTACCCTTGGAGAAAGGTGCACTAGCCTTGGTTGGACATTGGTCTACTACCAAAATTATTTCGTCTATTAGGTTAAGGTGCTCGGGGGTGGCCTTTGTGCCTATGGTTGGGTAACAATATTGCTATATTGTCTATGGAAAAACGTGCATATCTCTTTATTTCTAACAATTTATGGGCCCACATTATATTTATACATTATAACCACTGGAAGATAGATTGGGAAGTTATTTTTTAAGCTCGTTATAGCACTAGTTACATCTGCAACTAGGTTTTCTAATTATGCACTGACAACAAACCCTAACCCTTGTGTTTGGAAACTTATGATGAAACAATTGACCTAATTACTTGAAATACATCCTACTGCGCCCTATCCTAGCGCACCTCTTGGTACCCTCATCTAGAAAAAATGTCAGGTTTGAATTTTTGGTCAAAGTCAAAGTCAAAGTTTGTCTGGTCAAAGTCAAAGGTTGATTGGTCAAAGTCAAAGGTTGACTTTTGGTCAAATAAATTTTGTGGTCAAAGTTGAAATTTTAGAGTTTCTAGCTTGTTCTAATCATTGAATCTAATCTCTTCTTATCAATATGGTATCTAGTTTCAGATTGGAAGACAAGTTGGATGATGCTACAAGACTTCAAAGGTATGCACTTGTATATGCTACCCAAGTTATATCATCTAGCAAAACGTGAGTGTGTTTGTAGAAAAAGTATTAGGAATTAGTGCATTCATAGGAACAAGAGCATCCTCCATAGAAGTTAAGGCTTCAGGTTCCAAGTTTGATTAAATTGTTAAGATTCAAATTTGTGTATATCAAGGGTGATAGTTTCTACAGTAAAAATTGTGAAAGCAGTCTTTGAAAGATTTTATTATTTCTAGGTGTAATGAATACTCGACTGCATATGAATACTATTGATATAGATTCTTATTGTTCTTGTTCGCAAGTTGAACTAACATCTCCTCTAGATAGATATTTCTTGTTTTATCTTGTTATTCTTGTTTCAGGAAGGTATGCTTGTGAAATATGTTTGATGAACAATCCTTGTAGAAACTGTCATAGAATAAGTTTATAAGGATGACATAACTACCATATGGGAAACAATCAAAACAGATAGAAACAAAATTAAAGAGACTCAAAGGAGTCAGACTCGAAGGAAGTCAGGAATCAAAAGGAAACGAGAACATGCTTGTGACACTTTGCAGAAAGAAAAGAGAAATGCAACAGACATAAGCGACTCTCTCAGATGGAGGGAGCTGATCAGATAATTCCAAAAGAAGAGAATGCATATTGCTCATTCAGGCATAAAACATGGATTAGGAGGGAGATAATCCCCAATGATATGATCCATTGAAGAATCTGTGAATACCATGAAGTATCTATCCATGTTCTTCATTAGCGGTAGCAATCATGATAAGCAACACGTGTTTAGCTTGACTCTAGAAGAAGTATTCTTTGAAAAGAAGCATTGGATATCCTTGGTTGTACGTATACATGTATGTTCCTATGACGGAAGGTTGGAGACTTCAGGAAAGAAGGGCATGTCATCTATAGAAGATTCCATGGATTCCAACATTGAAGAAAAACATGACGAAGAACATGAAGATTCCAAGAAAGAAAGAAAAAGTCATACCAACCAATTGAACCAGTTTGAATCCACTAGAAGCAGTAAGCAAAAGGAATGGAAGGAAGTTGTGATGAAGAGAAATGTATGTGAGAAATTGTGAAAAATACTTGAGCATTGATAGATACAAGGCAAGACTCAGGGATAGAGGGTTCTCCCAGAAGGAGGGAGAAGACGACGATGATAGCTTGTTCAAGTAAATAGACATACATATACCTGATCCATTATATCTCCTACAGTATCCATGGGTTGGATTTTACATTAGATGAATGTAAAGACTGTTCTTCTCAACAGAGTAATTGAAGAAGAAGTGTATGTAGAGAAACCTAAAGGTTTTGAGGTATACCATAAATACATCCTTGTATGTAGATGGAAGAATACCTTGTATGGATTCAAGCAAACTTGTTGTAGAGACTCTCATGTACAACAAAATCATGGTGAAAACTTCTTATGACAGAGGAATTATATTGAAATTATTCTTCAGAAGTCCGATATGATGGATTGAAAATCCATGGCAAACTCCCATGATGAAAGATCTAAAGAAGTTGAGAGACTCTAATCCAGTAGACCCATCTCTGTATCGACAATTGATTGGATTGTTAATATATTTGGAGAATACTCAGTCAGATATTTTCCTTATGGGACGTTTGAGTTATGATATACAGATGCATGGATTAGGCAGGTAGTGTAGATGACAGAAGAAGGGCTACTTGGATATGTTTAAGTTTGAGATTTTCCATGATGTCATGGGATAGAATGAAACAAAATTCTATTTCACTCAATACTATAGAAGCATAGTATATTGTAGCTTGTGATGCTTGTACATAAGAAGTTTGGCTCTGTAAGTTGGTCTCTAGACTGTCTGATCATGTATTGAATTCAACTGTGATATATTGTGATGATCAGAGCTATGTGAAGATTTCAGAAAACCTGGTGTTCCATGATAGGTTGAAGAACATTGAGATCAAGAATTATATTCTTCATGATAAATTCCAGAGGGGAGAAGTGGTTCTCTAGTATATCTCCACAGATGAGTAGATAACAGATATTTTGGTAAATCCTCTATCCAAGATGAAAAGTTTTCATACTTAAGGGATAAGATGGGGCTCGTGGAGATGACTTCCTTATTGAAAAAGGAAGTGATTACTGCCAGGTTGGGAGGGAGAACTGATATTTTATTGATTTATGGACAATCATTTTCTAGTTCATAAAAATGGTCTAGGTTGGGAAGCTCCTTTCTAGTCCGGAAAGTGGTTCGCGATTTCTGACAGATAGTCATTTTCCAGTCTGAAAAATGGTCCAGATCAGAGAGTCATTTTCGTAATGAAAATGTTCTGATAGAATGTTGATGTACCATAGATAGTGATTCCCCTTATGGCCAGTGTGGGGGAATGGTATAGTAAAATCATTCTTCTTGGAAGTCACTCTGAGTAGTCGTCAAGTAGAATGGTCCGCCTCACCAGGCAATCATTCTTTTGAAGTTCATAGTTGTAAGAAGTTTCAAATAATGGTCTGTTTTGGAGGTTGGTGCAGGATAGTCATTTCCATAGGAAATGGTACGTACAGTCATTCCATAGGGCATACTCATTCTCTCTAGGTTGCACTATAATTAGTGCTGAAGGAATGGCCTAATTAGGTGAATGGTCCATGTTCAACAATCAGGGACAAAAATTCCCTAGGGTAGAATCATTCTCTCCAAGTTGTACTATGATTAGTGCCGGAGGAATGGCCCAGTTAGGTGAATGATTCAGGTTCATCAATTAGGGACAGACATTCCCTAGGAAATAATCATTATCTCTAGATTTCACTATGATTAGTTCCATAGGAATGACCCAGTTAGGTGAATGGTACATGATCAGAAATCAGGGACAATTATTCTTATATGATTGGGAAGAATAGTCCAGATAACCCATGGCTGATGTTTTACTTTCTGAGGGAATATTCTCTTCCATATCTCATAGATGTGAGTGGAAGAATGTCGCAGATGAATTAGTTTGTATCATGATATTGTTTATGCAGGTTGATATCAAATGATATGATCATTGTGGAGACTATGGATATACACAACTGTGCAGATGATCATTATGGTGTAACACTGGATAGTAGTTGTATACTACTATGGATATACACATCTGTGTTCTATTGGATGACACTATAACAACATTATGCTACTATCTGAGTGCCATGGAGACTACCACTGGTGTTGGAGTTGATTTCCAGCTACATGGATAGTCAGTGTGCTGGTAGACACACATTCTCCAGGTAGAGAATGGTCTAGACATAAAAAATTACTGGTCAACAGACATTCTCTCTATGGAGAATGGTCTAGGTTGATAGTTTGTTGACGTATCATGGACTGGTATTTTCCTAAGGCACATATTGTGGCTCAATTAGGAAAATGGTTGAGGACCAATATTTTCTAAGGAATATAGGTAGATATGGATCTCTATGGTACATATGACCCGATTAGAAAATAGTCCGAGACTGATATTCTGGTAGGAAATATCTCGCTATCCCATGGCATATCTTTTAGCATATGTTGGGACAATCATTCTTCTAGGACACATGTCTAGATTAGAAGAATGGTCCTTGTATCACTCTGTGGAGTGAGTGAATTATTCAACGTCATGCCTGATTACTCAGATGGAGTATATCTTCAAGATATGATGCATTTGATTCTATCAAATGATATTGATAGTGACGATGTTGCTCGTGAGTTGATAACCATGATCATAAGATAGCCCGTGTGGCTATGATTATGCTACCGGTTGAATGCTATGTTTGTGCTCAAGATTATTACCTTTTATAACTCCCTAGCTAGGAGGGAGTGTTGATATTGTGGTACCTGCAGGAGGTATTAACCTCCACGTGTAACCTTTGAAAATACTAGAATATTCTGGGAAGAAAGAGAAGCCCTAAAAAGTTGGATAATAACCCTAGAAGACAAGTCGACTCAAGAGAATATTTAATATTGACTTATTAGCCTACAGAAAGAGAAGTCATCTTAGTCAAGTGAGATAGAGCAGTATAAATAGAGGGAGATAGAGCTCATTTGACACTCACTCACTCACAACTGCATAAGACTAGTGGTGCACAAGTTTGGAGAGGGAGTGCAACTGCAACTGCTGCAACTGGAATTTTTCCTTTTGGTTGGACTTGGTCTCTTGGTTATGGTTTGGACTTTCTTCTTGGTTTCTAGTTAGTCTTTCTTGGTGCACTACCCTTGGAGAAAGGTGCGTTAGCCTTGGTTGGTTATTGTTCTGCTACCAGAATTATTTTTTCTATCAAGGTTAAGGTGCTCGGGGGTGGCCTTTTTGTCTATGGTTGGGTGACAATATTGCTTAGTATTATCTATGGAAAAATGAGAAAATCTCTTTATTTATAAAAAACTATTGGTCCCCCTATGTATGGTGGTGGAAGGTAACGTTGCTTTTGAATCGTTGGGTTTATGGATTGATAGAGCATAGTTCCTTGCAGAGGAATTCTCATTGGATTGGGTTGAGTCCACAAAGGATTCACAACTCTTGGATATGGATGTCAAGGATACAGACCAGTGGTAGTAGGGATAGAAGGACTTGCAAGAGTGGTTTTCCCCCATACCTTTTGATGTTACAACCATGTAGGTTCCCCCTCAGTAAAACTTTTCCCTACAACTAAAGGTTTCCCCCGAGCTGAAGGTTGGAATCCCATTGAAGATTGACCTCCAATGTAGGGAGTACTAATTTGTGATGTGTTAGATGGATATTGAGTAGCTTGTGTAACTGTGGTTGTGTGAACGACTGGACTACTGGCCATTCGACTGATGAGAGGACCAATTAAAGCACTTGGTGTGTGCATGTGTGGAAACAATGAAGCAGGAATATTACATGAATCATGTGCAAGAGGATATAAATGCAAAAGTGGTTGAGTTAGGGTCACTTGGGTCACCGATGTTTCTGGTAAAGAATAAGCACCAACAGTATCAACTACGGGAGTTGTGGGAAAAGATGAATTCCCAAGTCCTTCAGGAAAACCAAAAACTGGTGGGTTCATGCCAAAGGATGGTGTAGTGGTTGAACCGAGCAATAAATAGTAAGAAGAATAGGAATCAACGTATCTTGTGGATGGTGGATCAAAGAGTGGTTGGCCAAGCGAATCAGTAAATGGAGGATTCAAAAAATATGCCAATATTTATACGAAGGTTGGGACCGATTCTTCAACATGATGGTCACTTCCAGGAGTGACACTCCCAGTGTCAGAAGTGTGATCTACGATCACTACTTCATAAGAAAGATTATGTTGTGGTTTCTGAGTATCAGGTTCCATGCCTTGTATACTATGAAAATTATGATCCTAAGGTTGACTATGAAAAATAAAGAAACATTATGAAACTAGAAGAAATAAACCAAGAAAAAATGTATTTAAGGATCTTTCGAAGATGGGATATCAAGACACCAATAAAGAAGTGAGAAGCAGTTACCCCTACCTCTACATAACAACCCTTCTTGGTGCAAGAAACCCTCTCTTTCATGGGATCACCCTCCAAGGGTATTGAGAGTGTGATACGATGTCTGCCCCAAGTACCATGGGAATCCCCCCACAGTCACCTCTATAGGAACCTAGGAAAGGACACTAAGGTTACCAACTCATAGTCAACCTCTGGGGGGGTACATTTGAAACTCGGGATCGAACGTATGGGAAGGATATCAAAGTCTGAAGCTCTTCAAGAGAAATGAAGACAGGTGGACCGTTAGGACTCCAAAGGACCCCAAAAGGATTCAGAGTTCACGAAGCACCGAGACCAAATGAAACTAGTGGTTTCTCAAGAACAACCTCCAATATACAATCTTTCCACTACGATTTGTTATTCTTTGGAGGGGTAATCTTCATTGCTCTCCCGCACACAACCTCGTGTTTATACCCTATGTGATAAGGGGTTCCCGACTATGCTTATACGAAAGTTGGCTTTATATGATCTTTAGTGTTCTACAATCTCTTTTATAGTCTTGGACAATTTAGTCACTTCACCTGGTCCAAAGACCCTAATCCTAAACTATTGTTGGTGTGCTAAAAATAAAAAATATTTGAGTTGATTTTATTAAGGCATGGTTTATTTTAATGAATTTTAACTCAAAGGGTTCATGGAGATGAAACTGATGATGTGTAAGAGACTCGACTCCAAAAGAATGGAAAAGAATGATATGCATTTCTTTCTTTCGATGAATTCTACGTACGGGAAGGAGAAGATTTATATTTTTCTTAACACAAGAAAGCACTCAAAAAAATGAAACTTTCAATTTTTGGGATCAATATGATTCCAAAATACCAAGAAAATGTTCCTGGAAACTGAAATGAATATGCAAAACTAGTTTTTTTTTCTAAACATAAACCAAAGAAAACTTCCTAATGAATGCACAATTTCTTCATTTGATTAACTATGCAAGGAGATATGCAAACTTTTTGCTTTTTAACTTTCAGATGAAAGAGGTCTAATTTTAAAACAAAGAACTACGAGGAAAAAAAAAATCAAACAAAGCACATTGAAAGTGATGAGAACTAAAATAAAAAAGTAGGGAATAACCTGTTCAATTAAGAACTCAATGATGAAAAAGAGAAAGAAAACAAACACTCATGAAAATCCTCAAATGATGAGCAGCAAGAAATACAAATCAAGCTAGATTTCCATAAGAGTCCTAATCATCCAGAAAAGAGATATGTTTCAAATAAAGACAAGAAGGCTCAATACTAAGCAACCTTTGCAAACCTTAGTTAATGAACAATCCTAAACATTCAAGCAATCTGAAAGTTTTTTTAGACAAAGATCAGATAAATTCAAAAGGCAAAAATAACCAAGGGATCATGTTAACCCAAGGGGATCACAACAAAGACAAAATTTTCAAACTCAAAGGATAAACAAAAATGAATGATAAATAGCCAACTCTTAGCAAAACAAATTCAAGAGTATTCAACGGTCTATGAGCAAAAATCTCCTCAGGATTAGACTAAGAAAAAGTGAGTAGAAAGGGGCAGAAAAACCCAGAAAAGGAGATCAACGCTCTTGTTTCTAAGGTGCTACAATGCTCTGGTATACACTACAAGGGAGCATTGATAATAGATCAATGCTCTGGTATACATAACAGAGGAGCACTACCCTTCCCAAAAACTCATAAATAAGGCTTAAAACTCAGAAAATTTTGCAAAAGCTTAGACGATCCAAGGAAATACAAGTCAATGTCCTTCCCCAATGGAGTCACCAATTTATGTTTAGATATAATTCCCCTGTGGACATGTGAAATTTCCCTTGGATTAGTGACCCCTATACCAAGACAAAAAAATACAAGTGGAGACTAACATCCCTTTGAATTTAGTTTAACTAATCAGAAAGACAGAGAGGGAGAAAAGGTGTGATGCACCTAGTTTCGAAGTTTGTCCTCATTGCTTCCAATCTGAGCTTGATCTCCAAACTCCTTAGCACAAATTGATATCTGCAATGCAATAGAAAACAAAGAGAGACAAAGAACTCCTACTCTATGATATTATATCAAACAAATTCATCTACAAATATTGAAGGGACATTAGACAAGCACATGAAAGAATACACAAGCTTGAAGGAAATAGGCAAAGTATATTAAAATGAGAACCCAAAGAGAATACTTACAAACATGGATGATGATGCAACACTCCTCCAATCTCCCCTCGTCCAGCCCTTGCATGATGCTACCAAGATCATAAGTTTGATATCTAAAAGCTTCTTCCTTTCTCCAGAATCAAAGGTTTGAAACCTATAATATTCCTTCTCTTCTCCATGGAAAGCCCTCATTATATAGGATTTGGAGGCTTAACAACTATGGAGAAGATCACTCATTAGATCCACTAAAATGGGATCTCCAAAATATTTGGGGAGAAAATATCTCTCAAGGATTTTAGGGAGAAAATATCTCTCAAAGATTTTAAGGAGGAAATATCTCTCAAGATCCACCAAATTAGGATTTTGGTTTGAGAAAATATTTTAACCATCCATGAGATTCTCAACCTCTCCTTGAGATTAGGAAACTAAATTTGAGGTGGATTCTCACACTAAATTAATTTCCTTTTTATGAATATTAATAAATAATTCATGTTCACATAGTATTTTGACCTTCATATAATATATTTCTCCTCCACATTGACTAGGGATCGTGACAAATGTTATTTCATGGTGTCAGTGTATGTGACACTTTTATGACACTTGTGACACTTAGGGTGAGGTACTTAAGTGTGGAAATTTGATTTATAACAACGCCCCACGTCTATTTGGTGTTAAGATAAATATAAAGGTAACATCCCACAACTATATGGTGTTAAGAGAAAAACTAGAGGCAACATCCCACATCTATTTAGTGATAGAGAAAGGTTTAAAACAAGTAAAATAGATGCATCCCACATTTATAAAGGGTGAAATGAAATCTCAACTAAACCCAATAGAGGAGAGACATTATTATTTTGATACATAAGATTGAAAAAAATGGCCAAGGTAGTGTGCAATGCCAACATAAACTACATGTGAAGCACTAAAAGATATTGGTTAGTGGTCATTAAACAAATGCAAGTTGAAATATTTTTGAATTATTTGAACTTGCAAAATTGAAGATTATAAACTAATTTTCAAAACAAGGTCATTGAACTTGGAATGGACACACACCATATCCTCCATGTTTTCCCTATAAGGTTTCTAGATATACATCAAAATATTACTATGATTTTCTTGGTGAGGTGTATGGTTTAATACATATAATTGAGAACCAACACACATGAACTGAATTGGGAAAATACAATGCATTGTTGTGATAGATTATTTTATGGTTTGATGGTAAAGATGAGAGTAGTCAATATTGCTATAACACAATTAAATTTGGAGAAAATGAAATTTCCTAATGTATTTCTTAATTCATTAAATAATAATCCCACCAACCTTCATCATGACAAGAGAATACCCCACTAAGGCCTTCATTAAGGTATTGGAAATGAAAGAATATAGTGAAAAAATAGGTGTTCTCAAGAATTTGAATGGCTAGGTAAATGATCGAATTGGAATTTGTAACTCATTATTTGATGACTTTTCAATATTAGTCCTTCAAAAGAAAGAGAGGTGGCCATGCAACATTGCCTTAATTTTGTTCTAGTTAATATTACAGAGGAACAAAATCATGCATGTGACTTGTAGATTATGTGCGGATGAATTGATTACAACCTTGCATCAAATGTATGATGATAAAGTTCCTATATTTGATGGTTTACCATGTGATTTTTACAAAGCCACATGGACTTTTTTAAGGCCTATATTACTCTAGGATATAAAACATCCCTTAGGAAACAATATTTGGGGTGGTCATTAACCAATATTTCTTTGAGTTTATTCCCAAGGTGGGGTGAGCTTGATTTGATTACAAACTAGAGGCCAAATTATTCATTGTCCATTGATTCTCCCTGTTGAGTACATTTTTATGCTTCCTTCCACTCCATAAACTACACTTTTGCCTCCAAAACCATCCATTTTGCCTTCATATTATTCCATATTTTCCATAAAATATCTTATGCAAGGTACATTTATCATTCCTTAGCTTAAGAATTGAATTTTCAAATTTTTGGCATTAAAATAAAAAATTTATCAGAAATTACAGGATATGACTAAATCCCGTAATTGCTCCTAGGTTCGTGTACTTGCAGGATAGCTGGGCGAAATTTGAGACATGGGTCATGATCCTTGATGTACAAGGATGGATGAATACCTATCATCTTCGAGATCTGAGCTTTCCAAGTATCCGGTCAATGCTTGTCAAACAGGGCCACTTCAGCAAAAAATACCCTGTTTTAGCATAAAATCATGGACAGTTTTAGATTTTCTTGGGATTTGTTTATATTTTATGGATCTTATCATTATATTTAGGAGGTTTCTTAGCATTATCAGTTTCAAAACTCTTGTATAAATACTCCAAGACATGGACTAGTATAAAACCCCTTATGTTAATGAAGAAAACTTTGAATTTGCAGTCTTGAGATCAGTTTTTTGTTTTGTTCTTGATGATGTCTATGAGATGATTATGTGAATGCTGCTGGAAGTTCATTTTTAGATGAGACAACTTAGGTGTACAAGTGAAGCACTGGAGGGGCCCCTTTGCCAAGCTAGTACAATCCCCCTTTTTCATTCTTTTCAAGCAAATTTTGGTAAGAGCTTTAGTTCAGTTTACATTATGCTGTAGATAACACTTTTGTGTTTTATTTGATCAAGTTATCTGGCTGATGAATGTGGGAAACCAAAAAATGTATCTCTTGTAAAAGAGTTTAGCCTTTCAGACATTTATAAGCTTCTAGTTTAGTGCTTTAGTTCAGTTTACATTATGTTGTAGATAACATTGCTACGTTTGATTTGATCAAGTTATCTGGCTGATGAATGTGGGACAGCAAAGAATGCATCTCTTGTAAAAGAGTTTAGCCTTTTCAGACATTTATAAGCTTCTAGTTTAGTTTGAATGCTTACTGTTTTGAATACTTAAAACTAGTTGAATGTTTTTCTACTCTAATTGTTGATTAATGATAAGAGATCTATGAATACACCTTCTGTAAAGAAGCTTAGAATTTCCTTTCATACTCAGCACTTAGATTAGCTTTGATTTATTTCCATCGAAATAACAAAACTTATCTCTAAATCCATATATTTTGGATGTGCCTCTAAGTCTTACAAACACCAGATTGACAATCAATAGCACTCTAATTTACATCAGTAGGTTGGAGCCTAACACTCCCCTTTTGCTAACTACTTTTTATCATTCGATGGAGTTTAGGCACAACCAAACATGTACCTGTCAGAGATATCATCCTCGAGAGAGGGAATATCTAGAGGGAGGGGTGAAAGTGTTATGTCAAACACATCTAATAGGGAAAGATCAACTAGAGGTGAAAAGGCCAGAAGAAAATTCCGTACGTGCATGGAACTCTCTCTTATTGAAGGAGGTCCATGTTCTTATGACAATGAGAGCATAGGCAATGTCGAGGTTCCTTTGAGGTACAAACATCTAGTGAGACAATGGATACCCAATGAAATTCCTTAGTTGTACACTCAATTTTGTGTCAGTAAGAATATGTATCGCATTGCTCCATCATCCATACATGGTCTGGTTCTATTCTCAATTGATGGTATAGAGGTGAAATATGGAGGACTTGTTGAACTAATGGAGTATGCCAGACCATGTTACAACTATGGATATTGGTCGAGGTTGTTCTGATATATTCCAATTATGCAGAGATATGCAGTTGTTGCAAATTATATACATCTAAATTACAACGATAAAAAAAGGAGCGACGATGTATATTAATGGAAGGCCAAAGGTGTTAGGGAATATTGCAAGGATGAATAATAGTACAAGACCTAGGAAAAAAAGAAAGAAACCCAATTGTGTATTTGAGGGGCGTGAAGGAAATTAGATATTCATATGTGTAGTGAACAATAGCTGTAGGGGAAGAATTGTTGGTTGATTACAATTTGAATAGAATTGATGGAGGAATTACTATTGTGGGGATAAATATGTTCTACCAGTATAAAAAACTCGCAATTAATGTTTTCCTTTTTATATATTTAAACATAAATTTTAATAGTTCATGCTTCTTATATTATTTTCTAACATTCTAAAATATCATGCATCTTATAATGTGGCAAGGTGATCATGGGAAGGCATTGGCTAGCTCGCAATAGGTATAACCGTGATTTTCATATCAATTCTTGTTGATAATTATTGAATTAACATGTTTATTTGTTGATGTAGATGAACACACTGTTGAAGCATGATGATGTGGGTGATGAAATATATGATTCCATCAACCCAATTGAAACAATTTGAAAGGACTTGAGAAAGGAAAATAGGGAACTAATTAAATTGGTTAGGTGTATGTTAGGGACCTAACCTCCCTAATCCCTCACGTAGATAGAATAATATATTTCCATGTAATAAAGGCCGACATTAGTTAACAAGGACTATTTAATAAAGTGGAATAATTCAATGTAAGAATACCTAATAAAACCTTCCGCTTCTAGAAGGATCTTCCTCTAGAATGATCTTTATAAGATATAAATAGTATAAATAAGAGTAGGAGTCATGAGAAGTTTTGTCTTGAGAATTATTGTAATAGAGTGTTTCTCTATTGAAGCTTGCCCCCTTGAAGAGGCAAGTGAACATTGTTTCCTATCAATAAAGGTATTATTTTGGTGTTGTGGTTTCATCTATTGTGTTGTTCCGATGTTATTCTTTGCAATATTTCTGTTTTCATCTATTATAATAGATCTGGTACCTTACAACTGGTATCAGAGAACTTTCCTTGGCAGAAAATTGTGGGTTATTTTTTTAGGATAGAGACATATTCCGATGTCTTAAATATAAAAATAAATATTGTTCGACGCATAAATCCGTAGTCGGGGAAGCATACATGCAAGAACTACAAGTGGTACTTAAGCGCACATTGGTGGCCACCCTTGTAACCCCTGTTGGTACCCCTTCGATTGCTAGCGCATCATACAACACATGTATACAAATCAACCTAGATCTCTTGAAGCCCTCCATAGATAACCAATCATCCTCCTAAATTCTATAGTGTCACCGAGAACAACACTCAGGAAGATACTCTCTAGTACCTGGGTAGTCGGGTAGTATGACTATGGGCATAGTCTACCCTCCTTAGTTGGTGCCCTGAGATATTGGACTGTGTACTATTGTTGGACCCCACATGTATATTAGAGAGCTATAGCATAAGGAAAACCCTTTTCTATAGAAACCCTAAATACCCTAACCCTTGGGATGAAAAAGACACAAAACAAACAAGATACATTGTCACACAACTTTACCTCCTGCATTCTAGTTGCGAAATTACTACACATTTTCCCCTGTTAAGAATTTGGGCCTTTAAACACTGCAGTATTCTTCATATCCTTCATATCGGAGTATAAATCCATAGGAGTAAAAATAAATAAATCATGGGGCCTACCTGCACCTTTATTTGAGACCTAGCCCATTGGAATCCTTTTTTCCTCCTTATTGCAGTGATACCTATCATTTTTCAACCTTTTTTTCCTATGGTCCCGACCCCTCTCAACACCTCTACTGGGGACCTATTCCGTTGGAATCCTCTTTTCGTCCTGATACCAATGATACCTATCATATTTTAGCCTTGTATTTCCATGGACCCACCCACGCTTTTACACTACCTCTCTTTTCCACCTCTTCCTATGTTTTATCCTAACCATGGCCACCACTCGCAACCAATGTCTTGAAAACCATATCACCACCTACATCAACTCCCAAATTGACCACATGAAAGAGGAACTGAGGAAGGACATCAATTCCCACCTTGCCGTCCATCTTGCATACCACCTTGAATCTTAGCTTGACTCATTTGATCTGGGAAAATGACCCATTCCTGGACTCCATTCATCATCTAAACCACCTTCTAACCTTGAAGGTACAACTTCCCCAAATTACCAAGAGTTTGAGTCCAACCATTTTCATCACGATCTCAGTCTTCCACGAGTGGAGGTGAACAAATTTGATGGCTCAGATCCCACTGGTTGGGTGTTATAACCCTAAATTTCTCTACATATGCATACCTAGACTTTGGCCCTCTTACTTGCATTTTTTGCCAAGCCATCACTGAGTTTCTCTTCTAAAAAACTCATTTTTTGAAGATGTATGCGCCCTGCACCAATACTGTTCGTGTACATACGCTTGCTGCACCACTACAACCCATGTACGTATGCTTGTTGCACCACTACAACCCGCGTATACTTGCAAAAGATGCAAAAAATAAAAATTTGCAAGGAATTCATTGAGATTATAGGCTATTGGGTAGTTTCCCAACTAATCCACTGCTTATAGCTCGTCACCCAATCGAATAACCATCCTTTTGTCATATAAAAGGAGGTTTTTGGGTCTCATTTCACATCTAGACATAAGAATAATGAAACTCTACCCGTTTCACATCCCCTCCTTGCCCCAAGTAATTGCAACCCTTTTGTGAGAATTGCCTCAGAAATTCCCCAATTTTCCCTTCTTCCTCCATCAGAACCCATTCACTTCCTTGAAGAGATCCGAAGGTTGAGAGAAGAAGCCATACAAAGGTGCACTTGTATCTTGGTGAAGAGAAGCCCAGACCAGGTTCATGGAGAAATATCCATCTTTGGTTGTAAAAGGTATAATCATTGAATTATCAATAAAAGAACTCCTTTTCCTATCCCAAATAATGGCATATTGAATGTTTTCAATGGTTTATGTTTTGATATTCTAATGCCTAACCCTTATTTGTATATGAATTGCATGTTTGTAGCTTTATGTTTGTCTATCTTTGAATGCAGACCAACCTTGGGAGGAGGCACACAATCAGTCAATCTTTCAAGCGCGAGAAGATCATCACCGGACGTGGAGTAGAGGTACAGTTACACCATCCTTCTCATCTTTTCTTTTCTTGTATGTTTCTAGGGTATGTTTGGGGTAGTTAGAAAAGTAGTTGAATTTTAGATGTTTGTGATCTGCCTACATTCTGAACCCTAGTGTAGTCTCTGTTGGCTATGGAGCCTGATTATCTTCCTGATT
>JZKD02S0085225.1:171008-203887 GCA_000966675.3 Picea glauca | reverse complement strand
TTGTGGAGCCTGATTATCTTCCTGATTTATAGGTCTTTTACTTTCAGTCATGTTTATACCCCATGAAGTATTTACACCCCAGAAGTATGTACACTCTTCCACGCAGGGGAGTGCAGAGAGGGGGTACCCCCTCTGTGGGGTCTGGGAGGGCTATCCCCCCGGCTGGGGGGTCTGGGGGCAAGCAGGCCCCCGAAGCAAAAATTTCCTTGTAAAAGTATATTGTAATTTCATTGTAAATCTGGACCGTTCATTATAAGGTCGCATATCTAACGGTAGAGATTATATTAGGGTTTTTTTCCCTAGAAGGAAACCCTCTTTTATGAGGGAAATGTATCATGGCTATGGATGGTGGTGAATATTGTATTCTGAGAGAGGAGACTATGAGAGAAAAAAGAGGAAGTTACAACGGGTTTTGCAGTAGGTTGTATCCCTTCATTTGCTGGATAATAATAAAGGAAGGACCTGGCAATTTCTCTGGTGGATGTAGCCCACACTGGGTGAACCACGTAAATTTGTGTCTCTCTATTATTGTGTGTCTGTTGTGTTTTGTTTCTGCATTTGTTTTATTTTATTTCTCGGCGGTCCTATTTTCTAACAGTCTCAAGGGGGGTTTTTCCTGCTAGCAGAACAAGCGAACATACTGGGTACGCCTCTAGGGTTTTAGGGGATTTTTTGGGTGTTTGATTGGTTTTTGTACCTTTTGAGTTTTTATTGAGTCTGCTAATTATTTTAAAGGATTCTGGTAACCTATCAGTGCCATACCAGTTCTCCCCACCCTATCAGTCAGTCTATTTTTTTTTTTTTAAGTAAATACAGAGGTGTACATGCCCTACAGTGGGTCAGCCCATGTACATATGCACCCTGTCTAGTAAAAAACCCGCGTACATACGCAAGCTGATGAAACAATAATAGTGTACCTGGTTCAAGAAACTATTTTTGAAAAAGAGGCAACCAACCTCTTTCATGATTGAGGTTTTACTTCTCAGGGTTTCTTGACAGAGTTCAGTGTCTCTGTTTTTACAGTCATAGCTTGGGTTAGATGTCAATTTGCTTGTCTTTTTGAATATTTCTTGTGTTTACTTTTGAAAGGGTTTTAGGCGAGCCTTGGAGTTTTTTGATCAGCCTGTTTGGTGTCTTTAGTGACTCCCTGTGATCCGCAGTGGGCCAAAGGTTAGTTTCAGTCTTGTCTTGTATTTTCTTTTTCCCCTTTCATTTGCTTTAAAGAAAAGAAAAAAATATTTATTTCAAGTTTTTCCTGTTTGAAGCATTTTCAAAAAAGAAAAAGGTTTTTTTTCTTAGTTTGGTAAAGTAGTTGGAGTTAGTTATTTTACTTGAAAGGAAAAAGAGTTAAGTTTTTAAGTTCTTTACTAATTTCTTAGAACTTAAGTAGCTCGTAGTCGAATGAAATTTCCTTTTATGTCTTCTTTTTAAATATCTTGAAAAGAGTTAGTTATGAAAAAGTTGGTTACAAAGAGCTAGTTGTAAATCTTTATTTTTCACTAGAAGTAAATTTTCTTTCAGAGTTTCGTTTATTCCTCGTCTTTTCATCTCTCATAAATATCACTAGTTTCACTTCCATATCCTTTGAGTAAAAACAAGCCATTTAAAACAAACGCTAAATTTAAAATTAACTAGACTTTTATGTTTGTACGGTCAATAAACTAGTTTAGGGTTAGAGCCTTGAATTAGGTTGGAGAGGAAACTCTTCAAGGTTTTCAAACAAACATTGGAGTCAGAGCTAGGGACTGTAAAAGTCTAGCGACGTGAAAGTTATCTGGGACCCCCCTCTAACACAGGGGCTAAACACAAGGTCGCGTGAGGAAAGGCAACAGAGATAACCCCTCCAAAGTCAGACTAAACATAGTGGGGAATGCATATTGAGGATATGTCGTGGGATACTATCACTCACATTTGCCTATGGAGCTTCGTGGAACTACAATCCATTCGAGATCCTCAATTATCTTCTGGACCACTGGATTTTGATACCCTCGGTAGGTTTCAGACTTGTTCTCCTGCTCATTGTGGTCCACTTGACTGTCGACTATACCCGCCTAGTGATTGTTTACGAGCTGGAAACTTAGTTTACTTTATTCTATAGACTTACACATGTGAATGCAGGGTTATACCACGGTACCTAGGGTATACATCGGATCACACTTTGTAGAGTATACCCAGAGGGTGCTTCTGTGTTCAAGTTTCACTTTCACTGGTAAGTTGCTCTAGTGTTGGTTGGCGTAACTGTTCTTCCAACTAGATAGTGGTTTGCTTGGTTTATCTTATAGCAATTTTTCTAGTGTGTTCTTGGTTTTAAATGTTAGTTAAATCCTTACTGTGTCATTGATATTTTCACAAAGTGGAAGGTCAAGAGATCCATGGGTCGCGAAGGCTTTAGGGCCTACCACCAGTTGCATTAGAGCCACCATGACCATCGTTACGACAAAGACTTGACCAACAAGGGTCATATGAAGCGATCATGTCATAGGAAACTATCCCCAAGCCAACTCTGAGAGGAGATTACTCAAATCTGGAGGTACCTACTGTTTCTGACCTTGGAGTAGAAGTTCTTGGGCCAGCCAACCCTCCGATCACTGACTTCTCAATGAAAATATTGGTACAGGTTGTCCCTTTGAGGGTAACACGTTATGAGCATCAGATAGTCTTACAAGCAGCTATGGAAGCAAATGTTGCTACTTCATCCAGGAGTCCTCAAACTCTCGTTTCGGATATCACCACGGGGGGCATGTTTCCTCCCAACCCACCTTTGCTGGTCTAGACCAAAGTGGTCTCGACCCCCTCTACTTCAGGAAATGGTATGATTCCTTCATCGACGACGACCACTGCTCCATTTACATAGAGTGCGACGGACCCTCCATCTTCATATGGGATGCCCAACTTTGATTCAAACTTCGTCCTTACCTACTCCACCCTACAGACCACAGGTCTGGGGGAAGGGAGCTCAAACGCTCCCATGAAAGGTTTTGTTGGGGGCACCTCAGTCCCTTTTAACACTATCACTTATGATGGGGGTCATATACCTCTTTCGTCCCCCTCGCTTGGCGATGCTTTCCAGCAACCCGTCGGGCTGAGTATGAACTACATTTTGTTTGGATCAGGTGGTTTAGGACCTTCTTCTTACACTACGCCAGTGGGATCCATGTCATTCTCTTTGTTTGGCACATTTGGTAATATTTATTTTTTGTTAGTTTTCATCTTGGCCGGGGGCAACCCTGGTTTTGGACAACAGAATCCTGTGCAGGGTACTATTCCTTCACAGGGGGAAAGTATAGGAGTTTTCTCTTCATAAGGACTTTGGAATCCTTGGTAGGGATCAGTTCCCTTGCAAGTGATGTCGGTCGGGGGCAACCCCTTTCATGGTCAATGGAACCCCGAGCAGGGCTCAGTACCTATGCCCTTCGGATTGGCTGGGGGCAACCCCTTCTAGAATATTTGGAATACAATGTAGGGAGCAATCACCACCCAACCCTCGTCGTCCAATTATGAGAATAAGATGATGATATCCGAGCAAACACAGTTTCCATATGTTGGACAAGGCCACAGTGTCTACCAGAACCCTGGCTAGCAACCCAACTTTTCCTGGAAACCTGGTGCCAGTCAAACTCCAAGCCCCCTTTTTCCTGTACATAGTAGCCAACCCAAACTACTGTTTCTAGAAACGCTACATCTTCCATATTTTTCAAGGTTTCTTAGTGAACCGATTTGTCATGATCCACGTTGACCCCCAACGCCGACTAGGTTTCCCTCAGATATTTTGAAATTCGAAGGCAAGCCTGGTGAGGATCCAGGTGATCACGTGATAATTTTCCATCTATGGTGCTCGTCAAACTTGCTGCAAGATGAATCTATACAGTTGCGCTTGTTTCAACGCACTCTTATTGGGGGTGCCGCGAAATGGTACATTGAGCTCGACCGCTCAAGATATTCTTACTTTAGCGACTTGGTGATGGTCTTCCTAAACCATTTCCAACTACCCGTGAGATAAGATGTCAGTACCGAATTCCTGGCCAACTTTGAGTAGACTAAAGCTGATCATATCTCAGATCACATCTGAGAATGGTGGTGTCGGAAGAGTTTGATTAAGGTACAGGTCCCACCGGATTTCTTACTGGAGTGGTTCCTGAAGGCTTTGATACCATTTTTATCCAAGGACGTTGCAACTTCAAGACTGTTCTCAGAGGAGGAGGCGATAATGAGAGCGCAACATATCGAACTGATATACTCTCAGTCTATCTTACTCTATGGTATTTTTCCATATGCATCGCGGTCCATCCTTGACAATTCCAATCAAAATTCTAGACCACATGCCAATGGTATCATTGGTTCAGCACAAGAAAATTCCACCGATCAGTTGTCAAATCAATTGCAACAATTGTCGATACAGCAGACAATGACCAACCATACCTCCAGTTCGGCTATTCCCCCTAGCCAAATTTTGGATGTACACACTGTGCAGTCGACAAACCTGAAGGCCAGCGAACATCCTGATAGAAAGTAAAAACAACGAAACTAGAAGGGTAAGGGGGATAAGAAACCAAACAACAATGTTGGCGGGGGAAACACAGAGAAGAGAAAGTCGAAGTATCTGTGTAACCTTTGCATGAAGGACCACCTGACTCACCTGTGCCCTCAAATTGCGGAGGCCTAGAAGTTATTGGCACATCATCAACCTATTGTGCTGACGAACCCATTTCTACATGGGAAAAATATCACTCAAGCCTCTTCGAGTGCGGAAGCAGGCAGTTAGGGATCCCCCGCGTCTTCTAGTAATCCCTCGACTGTGAACGTTTACATGATGAAAGGTGACTCTTTTATAGCGACCAGAGCACATGATTGCAGAATGTCAGAATTTTCCGAAAAGGGTAAAGAAGTAGTAAACCCACTTATTCCTTTCCAAATTGAGAAGACGATGGGTGAAACAATGACATGCATCCCGAAAGGGGTGTTCAAGAAAGATTCTCATAATATGAACACGAGGGCCACCCATAACTACTCTATGGTGGAGGATTTTTCACAAAACCCTTGCATGATGTCTGCTTTGGAGGTCCTTCAGAGCTTCCCTTTGTAGAGAAAGGCTCTGTTATCTTCCTTGGGATATGTAGAGACTTGTAATTCGGGAACTATCATTCTCGATATGATCGACTTAAAACCTCGTCTCCCTTACCATGTTGCGTTTCATATAGTAGTGGCTTACACCAAGAAATACTTTACTCTAAATATCTTCCGCACAGTGGTTTATGAGGGTGCCTTGACTTATGTGATGTTGTTGGCATGTTGGAAGGCCATTGGCCAACCCGTTTTCTTTTACTTCTTTCGATGGTCATTTGTTCAGACCACATGGAATCATTCCTTCTTTCCCCATGCAGTTAGGAGGGAAGACCTTATTCATCGAAGTTGAAGTGATCGATTCACCTCTCGACTACAACGTTTTTTTAGGAAGGAGTTGACCTATGCTATGCATGCAATGGTTGCCATAGTTTTTTGGGTCTTGTTGTTTCCACACGAGGGCCAAATCGTAACCATTGACCAATTGTCCTTCTCCCAGCCTGAACCTTCATCAGGGGCATCCACAGTCCCGATGATTGATAACCCTCAGCCCAACGTCGTCAACATGGGGGTTGGTTTGTGCCCACCATTGATGGGTAATTTCGATTACCTGCTTCTTTCTGGCGATGTCAAGTTTATATCGTCTGCCCCCGACCAGCCTAGGGCTGATATTCTTCAAGTGTCATTATTACAAATGATTTACTTTCATGATATGTGTAATGTTCCTTCCCCATCGGCCATGATGGAAGGGACAGGGCATTATGGCATGTCCATGCCCTTGTCCATGGAAGAGGTTGCATACAGTATTGTCCAGCAAGCTTCAGCCGACCCTGATCCGACTCTCACACAAGAGTTAGATCCATTTCTCAAGCCTATTTGGGATCAAGTTTTCTTCGCCACTACTGATTCTTTAGACTTGGTTGTGCCCTCAGATGAGGCGATTCTTGAGCCATTGATTGGTCCAGATAGACCCTAGGATGATCTCCATCATAAATCATATTTCCTCCCAAAGTTAAGAAAAATAGAGCCATGTGAATTTGAGTTGACTATGACTAGAGATAGGTCTTGTCCTATTAATCCTCTGGCTACGGACATAGTTTATGTCGAGGGTAATATGGCGAGTATCACTAAAACAATCCCTATAGATATCTCTAGAACCCCTGGCTTCATGGAGAATATTTTCGTTGGAGAGGATTGCTCCCCCGAAGAGATTCAAATTTATACAAACTTATTTAAGGAATTCCATGACGTTTTTCCCTGGTCTTATGAGGAAATGCCAGGAATTGATCCAACAATTGTCAAACATGAGATACCGACTTATCCTGATGCCAAGATGGTCCAATAGAAGCTTCGTCTGGTGAATCCTCGGAAAGCAGCAACTATTGAGGCTGAAGTAGAGAAACTTCTTAAAGTTAGTTTTATCTACCCCGTATAGTTGACACAATGGGTGTCAAATCCCATTCTGGTTAACAAAAAACAGGGTATGATTCGCGTGTGCATGGATTTCCATGACTTGAAAAAAACCTGTCCAAAGGATAATTTCCACACCCCATTCATTGATCAGATTGTCAATGAATGTGTAGGTTGTGAGGTCTTTGCATTCATGGATGGTTTTTCAAGATATAACCAGATTCATATCAAACCTGAAGACCAACATAAAACAACTTTTATCTGTCTGTGGGGCACATTTGCTTATCGTAAGATGCCTTTTGGCCTAAAGAATGCTAGAGCCACTTTTCAGTGGGCCATGTCTTTTTATTTCCACGACCTTAGACATATAGTCGAGGATTATCTCGATGATCTAGCATCACACTTTCGCAAGAGATCTTATCATCCCACACACTTCCGACTAATCTTTGAATGATGTCGCTACTATTGGATTCACTTGAATCCTAACAATTGCAGTTTGTGCGTGATGTCGGGTCATATTTTAGGCTTCATAGTTTCAAAAATAGGGATCATGGTCGATCCTCTTAAGGTTGAGGTGATAGTTTAGTTTCCTCCCCCATGCACAATACCCTAGCTTCAAAGATTACAGGGGAAAATGAACTTTCTTCAACGTTTTATCGCAAACTATGCCGAGATCACTAAAGGGTTCATGCGTTTAATGAAAAAAGGAGTCCCTTTATGTTGGGATGAAGTCGCTCAACACTCTTTTGAAGCATTGAAATGTGCCCTTACGTCTGCCCCTCTTCTCTGGCCTCCCGATTATAATAAATATTTGTTATTGTACTTGGTCGCCACAGAGTCGACCATCGGCATGGTCTTGGTTCAAGAGGAAAATATGCTCGAGGAGAATGTGATTTATTACCTAAGTCGAGGCCTAGTTGGGTCGGAACTCAACTATTCCCATTTTGAGAAGCTTGTGTTGGTAGCAATGAATGTTGTCCAACGATTTCATCATTATATTATACTTCGCAAGACTACCATCATTGCCATTGTGAATCCATTTCAATATGTGTTGACACGACGGGTCATTGGAAGAAAGATCAGTACATGGATTGTAATCCTCCAGGAATTTGACTTGGATTTTGTTTCCTCGAAATCCAAAAAGTCATTGGTCTTTGCGGAGCTTATTTCAGAACTTTCGGTTGAATCAAGTGATGTTATGCCCGAAGAATCGCCTATTAAAGGAGATATTTTTCTGATCACATATTCAGACCCCTAGTATAAAGATATACTAGTCTATCTCCATAATTTGAAGTGCTCTGCTTCTCCTTTTTATGATGAGCATCGACGAATTTGCCATCAGGCACGAAACTGTCTCATACTCGATGACACTTTGTATTGTCGAGGTGTAGATTGCATTCTTCATCGGTGCCTTATACAAGAGGAAGCATAACTTGTTCTTAATGACTACCACATTGGAGCATGTGGTGATCATTTGTCTGGGTTGGAAACAACCCAAAATATTCTATGATTTAGTTACTTTTGTCCTACGTTAATCAAATATTGCGTCAAGTTGGTCAAGAAGTGCCACCCGTGTCATATCTTCTCTCGAAATATGAGGGCACATTATTCTCCCATGTTTCCTATCATCGTTGTTGGTCCCTTCACCAAGTGGGGGATTGATTTTACTACATGCCACACAACTTCATCCAGGGGGCATCGTTATATCATAGTAGTGGTAGACTACTTCACAAAGTGGGTCAAGGCTATTCCAACATTTAACAATGATGGCGAAACAATCACTCTCTTCATTTTAAACCAGATAATAGCAATGTTCGACATCCCAAAGGATATTTTCACTGACCATGGCAGTCACTTCCAGAACAAAATGATGTCTGAGTTAACATCAAAGCTTGGGTTGAGGCAAGAGAATTCATCGTCCTACTACCCAAAAGTGAATGGTCAGGTGGAAGTTGTGAATAAGTCCCTCAAGACTATTCTATAGCGAACGATCAATTCTTCCAAGTCAAATTGGCATTTGATGTTGTACTCAACATCATGGGCCTATCGAACATCTATAAAGACTGCCACTGGTTTGTCACCTTTTCAACTTGTTTATGGGTCGGAAGCAATCTTGCCTATTCAGTTCCAAATCCCATCTTTAAATTTGGCAGTATAGTTACTACCAGACACTTCACTGCTTGAGGAATGCTTATTATATATCAAGAAACTCGATGAGCAATGTCGTGATGCAGCCTTGTCCAATGAGGCTCACAAGAAATGAGTCAAGTGTCGATATGATCGGACCGTTCATCCTTGGATTTTATCTGAAGGCGACCTTGTCATGGTCTATGACCAAGACAAGGATCCCATGGGGGATGGCAAGTTCAAACCCATGTGGTTCAGACCTTTCATCGTGAAAGAGGTCTTAAAGAAGGGCGCTTATTGTCTGGTTGGATTTGAGGTAAATGATTTGAAGGAGCCTAGAAATGGGCTCTACCTCAAGAAGTATTACTCTTAGGTTATTCGCCTGGGGGACTTCTTGTAAATATGTATAGTTCTTATACAATTTTTTTGTCTTTTTGTTTAATGGACGTGTCGTTATTTATGTCATATTTTTCACTGTGGAAGATGTTAAGTGAATCGAAGGTGTTATTTGGGTTCGTGGACGACGCTAGCCAACACACTCAAAGGATTGCTTCCGCAGCTTGGGTGATTTTCATGCCTCAAGGCCAGTTGCTATCTTCCGGAGGTATCTGTCTAGGTGACACCACAAACAATGTCACCGAGTACAACACAATGATAGAATCGCTTCATGACGCTTTGTCGCATGGTGTTTCTCACCTCTGGGTCTACCTATATGCTTAGTTGGTTGTGTCCCAGTTAAATGGAGTTTATTGCATTTATGTTCCTACTTTACATCGATTTTTCCTTAGGGTACACCTTTTAGAACGTTGCTTTGATTACATTATGTATATCCATGTTCCTAAGAGATTAAATCAAATCACAGATACTCTAGTTAATCAATTATTAGATTTTCATGTTGCACACACATAAAAAGAAGAACACACATACACATGTACATACATTTGTAAAAAATGTGATCCATAAGACAACAAGAGATGTAAATATATACATATATCTCAAAAAGTGTCAGAGTACATAGGTGGGAGCGAACGCCTCAAAAATAATATTTGGTATACATCACAGGGCTCATGCCCTAAAAAAATATACAAAAGTTCCCTCAGCACATAATGAGTCCATCCTATCTAATTTCGGGGCCTATTGGCCCTGCCATAGTGAATGGCGGCGTTAGCCAAATGCCAAAAAAGTTGGACCCAAGTCCGTGCCACCCCAACTACATGAGGTTGCATGGATGGTGGGAGATCCTTGATCTCGGCCATGGTAACTGCATGAGTGAGTGCGGTGAGGTTCTTCTCCACCCATCTCAAAACTCTCTCAGCCTCTCCAGCTGGAGGTCCCCCTATGACTACTGGTCCACCGACTGCTACTAGTACTGCCTCTGGTCGAGGACGTCACCTAGTCCTTGCGAAGTCTGTCAGGTGCACTAGTCCCATGTCTGTACATAACAGATACATCATTGTCAATACTCTGATACATATAAAAAATGATATATATAAAAGAAACTAAAAATTAAATAAATTTAAAAAACATGTACCTAGTTCTCCTCGCTCTTCTCTGGGAGGTACGAGCATATATGGATCTCTGAAGAAGTTTATTCCAGCATAGGGGTAGTCCTCTATCGCTGGAATATGTCATTCCCACGAGTCAAAGAATTTTTCATCGAAGGCCTCTATGGTCCTTCCTCCCCCTTGTCGTGGAAGCAATGATGCCCATCTGGATATCACTGGGAAGGAAGCCACATGCCCCCATACAGTCTCTATAGGACTTAGAATGGGAACCCTCTCAAATAAGAACGAGCATAGTATGGTGTCGAACCCGAAGTTCTTTTTGCTATGCTCTCGACACTCTATCAACTACCTCTACATGCAAGTGAGCATGGTCGTACTCCAGTCGAACATACGTGCATCTAGGCACAACATTGCAAAAAACATGTGTGCTTGAGAGGCCTAGTGTAGGGCTCGAGGACGTCACCTAGTCCTCGCGAAGTCTGTCGGGTGCACTAGTCCCATGTCTGTACATAACAGATACATCGTTGTCAATACTCTGATACATATAAAAAATGATATATATAAAAGAAACTAAAAATTAAATAAATTTGAAAAACACATACCTAGTTCTCCTCGCTCTTCTCTGGGAGGTATGAGCATATATGGATCTCTGAAGAAGTTTATTCCAGCATAGGGGTAGTCCTCTATCGTTGGAATATGTCATTCCCACCAGTCAAAGAATTTTTCATCGAAGGCCTCTATGGTCCTTCCTCACCCCTGTCGTGGAAGCAATGATGCCCATCTGGATATCACTGGGAAGGAAGCCACATGCTCCCATACAATCTCTATAGGACTTAGAATGGGAACCCTCTCAAAGAAGAACAAGCATAGTATGGTGTCGAACCCGAAGTTATTTTTGCTATGCTCTCGACACTCTATCAACTACCTCTGCATGCAAGTGAGCATGGTCGTACTCCAGTCAAACATACGTGCATCTAGGCACAACATTGCAAAAAACATGTGCGCTCGAGAGGCCTAGTGTAGGGCTGCAGATCCAGTGATCTACCCAATGAGAAATAGGATCACCTTCAGAGACAAGTTGGTGATCTTGTTGATGGGCACTTGAGAATCTACTTTCTCAGTGATGACCTCGCTGTGCATCCAGATGTAGTCTATGATGTTGAAGGGCCTAGGGGGAAATGTGTGTAGGTTGACTTGTTCCCCTCTCTGCGAGAGACCAGTCAAGAATTATATATCCTCAGTTGTTGGAGTCAACGAATTCCCCTCAATCATAAATGCCTCTGTGTCTGGGTGCTAGTAATCCACCAGGGTATTCAGTAACTTCGGTTGTGCCCTCATAAATAGACATCAAAAGAAATTCCACAACCCACATTGTTTCAATGCGGAAATGGAAGCAGAGTCCCCATCGACCAAGACATCAATTTCCTCATGTTCCCTCTCCCTCCAGTGGACATACATCATGTTCCATGACAGTTCAAAGGGGAGTTATATCTTTAGAAAAGGGGTATTTTTTACCTTTTGGTTAATTTTCAAATTGCAATGGTGAAAATGAGCTGTCATCTTCTATTTATAGACATTTTTGGTCGTTTTTGCCACTTTTTTGAACCCCTTTGTCATTTTTTCTGGCTTGGAAATATTTTAATTTGGTTCTTGAGTTTCTTATTGGATGTTACGATGCACTTTTCCTTTTGGTTTGGTAACTTTTCTGGGAGATAGGTCACATTTAAAGGTCCTTTGGTAAAACTCATTTTTTTCCATCTTTTTGCATATAAGTTAGGATTCCACCTCCACTTTCTGCATCTTGTTGTCTTTTCCACTTTTCCATAAGATTGATCCCACCGAAGTGTGACATGGAACCATCATTGTTGTTTTAGAAGTGTCGTAATTAGGTGGTAGATCCTACCTTTACATGGATGCCCTAGATAGATCCTTGTTGTATGTTGGAGTCCATGTTGTCTCTAATGACTTTAGGATCGAGAGTCCTTGTTTGTCCTATCATGATTACGATATTGAGCCTCATTTTTCTAAGGCACCATCACTCTTGGCGTCATCCTCGGGACTCCAAAAATGAGCATGCTTTGTTGTCTTTCAATCTTGCTTTGAAATACGAAGGCAACATCCGATGAGACTACATTTATGATTTTCAATCTTGTCTAGATTAACTGAGAAAAGTAAACTCTTGGATTCTTCTTTAATCCCTTTTTAGACTCTCTAAACATGAAAATATTTCCAAGCGATCTTGTTGTCCTTCATGCTCGCCAAACTAAAAATTGAAGGCACGTCTATCTGGCGGTAGTTTACCCCTTTTCCAATCCAGATGGTCAATTTTACAAACAAAGGTATACTCTAGGAACTTTGGTTCTCTAGAAGAGTATTCTCAAGTATAAGTTTAACCCTTTTTCGGGCCTGAGGGACTAAATTTATGAAAAAGGAACATTCTCCTTAGTTTTGGTTTATCACCTTTTTCGGTCTTTGGAGATTACTTACGAAAAAGGAACCCCCATGGAGTCCATAGTTAAGCTCTTTTAAAAATACCTAAAATTGAAAAGATCATCGAGTGACCTTGTTCCTTCACACTCATTAAATTGGTCCAGAAGAACATATACTGGTATGATTTTACCCCTTTTCCGACCTGTGGATTATGGAGGAAAAGGGTACACCTTGGGAGATTCGTCTCACTGGGAGAGTTCTCCTCAGTAAATTTTATATTTTTTTGGTCTAGGGAGACTAAATCCAGAAAAAGGTTGTGAGTCCATAGTTAAGCTATTTTCAGACTCCTTAAAATTGAAAATATTGTCAAGTGATCATGTATTTATCACACTCATTAAAATGGTTTTGAATACAAATCTTTCCGGTGCAAGTTTACCCCTTTTTCAAACCGACTCGACTATTTTCGAAAAAGGTACCCCAGTGGAGTCTTCTTTTACATTTTTTCAGACTCTCTAAACGTGAAAAAACTACCGAGCTTACCTTTTCTGGGATCGTTAAAAAAATTACATTGAAGGGCATTTCATTGTGTCTTTCTAATCACATTTGCATCTCTACATATTTGGCCTAATGCCGACTCCATGTTTCTCTCAATTGAACCTTTGAAGCATGCCTTATATGCAAGCCTTGTAGCACTTTACCTCTGCGACCTAACACTTTGACCCATGGAGGAATTTTCCTCAAGTGCCCTTTTCTTTCACATGTCTCCTTTCTCTGACAAATAGTGTGTTCCTTGCACTTGGAACTAGTATTCTTGCAACACTCGTTCCTCCTTTGTAACATATCATTCTTTTATTCTTTTTCAAGCTCTTTAAAAAATTGAAAAAGACAAAAAAAATAAAAAAACCCAAAAAGAGGGGATGGGAAATATATATTCTTTTTTGGCAGCACAATGAGTCGCCCTTGGAAAAAGCACATCCTTCCATTTGTTCGTCAATATTTGGGATCTAATATGAACTTAGGAAGCTGTCTTGCTACATACAGTTGTGTCCTCCTCCATTTGGTTACTCTTCCAAACACACGGAGAGTTTGCGTTGCCTCCTGCATCGTGAACTCATGCAAATTTAATGCTACTTGAGTCTGATCATCTTTCACGCTCTTGTCCAAGGGAAGTTTCACCCAACTTGAGTCATCCTTTCTACAGTTTTTCTCTTGATCTCATGCCCAACCACCCCAAAAGTCCAATCAAGTCCTTGTTCAAAATCAATGAAGTTCTCTGCCTGATCATCGATATCCTCTTGTATTTTCCCGATGAGCCGTCGAAGACCTCTGGGTAGTGAAGTCACACACTCACATTGCACTCCTACTCAAGTTTTTGAATATGTTGAATTTGTTTCTTGAGCTATGAAGACCTCATCTCTAACCATCGAGCGTTATTGGCTTCTTGAAGATGGATACTATACTTGTATATCTTTGATTTTGAGATGTAGATCTGTTGTGTATTGCTTGCGGCTACACTTTATATAGTTACATGACATGGATTTGCAATGTATTTGATTGGAAACCATGATTTATTTCATCCCAAGCATGGGTATGCCTGCCTCGGAGAGGCAATTGTTATTTTTGTAGATGGCACCTCCTGAACTCTAGTCCCGGGCTCACTCGTTTCGTACATTGGTGAATATTGTGTAATGTATTTTGGCCATTAGATGCTCTTATGACCTCACACATTAGGGGGCATATGTTATAACCCTAAATTTCTCTACATATGCATACTTGGCCTTTGGCCCTCTTACTTGCATTTTTTCCAAGCCATCACTAAGTTGTTGTTCTAAAAAACTCATTTTTTAAAGATGTACACGCCCTGCACCAATAATTCCCACTTACATACTCTTTGTGTAAAACTACAACCCCCGTACATATGCTTGGTGCACCACTACATCCCATGTATACTTGCAAAAGTTGCAAAAAATAAAAAGTTGCAAGGAATTCGTTGAGATTACGGGCTATTGCGTAGTTTCCCAACTAATCCATAGCCTATAGCCAGTCACCCAACCGAATAACCATCCTTTTGTCATATAAAAGGAGGCGTTGGGGTCTCATTCCACATCTAGACATAATAACAATGAAACTATGCCCGTTTCACATCCCCTCCTTGCCCCAAGTAATTGCAGCCCTTTTGTGATAATTGCCTTAGAAATTCCCCAATTTACCCTTCTTCCTCCAGCAGAACCCATTCACTTCCCCAAAGATATATGAAGGTTAAGAGGAGAAGCCATACAACGGTGCACTTGGAGCTTGGTGAAGAGGATCCTGAACCAAGTTCGTGGAGCAGTAGACGTCTTTGGGTGTAAAAGGTATAATCATTGAATTATCAATAAAAGTACTTTTCCTGTCCCAAATCATGGCGTATTGAATGTTTTTAATGGTTTATGTTTTGATATTCTAACATCTAACCCTTATTTGTATATGAATTTCATGCTTGTAGCTTTATGTTTGTCCGTGTTTGAATGCATACCATCCTTGGGAGGAGGCATGTAGTCATCGAAGCTTTCAAGCGCAAGAGGATCATCACCGGACGCAGAGTAGAGGTGTAGTTACCCGATCATTCTCATCTCTGCTTTTCTTGTATGAGTCCTGGGTATGTTTGGGGTGGTAAGAGAAGTATTTGAATTTTAGATGGTTGTGATCTACCCACAATCTTAACCCTAGTGTGGTTTTAAGGGGGGTGTTTCCTACTAGCATTGGGTCACTCAAATGGAACACTACTTCTCCTTTCATGGAATCACTAATGACTTGGCCAAACTTCGTTACAGTGTCCTCTATTTGGATCCTGAGCATTGACAATGGTGGAAATGGAGTAAAATATCACACCAAGGATATGTATCCTGGACACAGTTTGTGGCTGAACTTTATGACCGCTTTGACACTGATACACACTCCCTGGGCCTTTTTACCAAATTTAAACAGTCTGGTATCATGGAATCATTTATTGGGACATTTCAGTAATTATATTTTATCCCATAGGGCATGTTTCATTCACTTTTTAATGAATGATTTATCAGTTGCCTCAAGGAGGAAATCCATGCCCAAGTCCTCATGACTAACCCCCATACTTGGTTCTAGTTAATTTTGTTTTAGTTAATATTACAAAGGAACAAAATCATGCATGTGACTCGTGGCTTATCTATGGATGACTTGATTACGACCTTGCATCAAATGTATGATGATAAAGTTTTTATGTTTGATGGTTTACCATGTGATTTTTACAAATCCACATGGATATTTTTAAGGCCTATATTACTCTAGGATAGAAAACATCCCTAAGGAAACAATATTTGGGGTGGGAATTAACCAATATTTCTTTGCGTTTATTCCCATGGTGGGGTGAGCTTGATTTCATTGCAAACTAGAGGCCAAATTATTCATTGTCCATTAATTATCCCCTTTTGCTAACTACTTTTTCTCATTCGATGGAGTTTAGGTACAACCAAATAGGTATCTGTCAGAGATATCACCCTTGAGTGAGGGAATATCTGGAGGGATGGGGGAAAGTGTTATCTCAAACACATCTAATAGGGAAATATCAACTAGAGGTGAAAAGGTCAGAAGAAAATTATGTACATGCATGGAACTCTTTCTTGTTGAAGGAGGTTCATGTTCTTATGACAATGAGTGCATAGGCAATGTCAAGGTTCCTTTGAGGTGCAAACATCTTGTGAGACAATGGATACCCAATGAAATTCCTCAGTTTTACAGTGAATTTTCTGTCAATGAGAGGATGTATCACATTGCTCCATCATCCATACATGGTCTAGTTCTATTATCAATTGATGGTATAAAGGTGAAATATGGAGGACTAGTTGAATTAATGGATTATTTCGGACCATGTTACAACTATGGATATTGGTTGAGGTTGTTCCGATATATGCCAATTATGCGGATATTTGCAGTCACTACAAATTATATAAAACTAAATTACAATGATAAAAAAAGGAGTGACAATGTATATTGATGGAAGGCCAAAGGTGTCAGGGAATATTGCAAGGATTATTAATAGTACAAGACCCAGGACAACAAGAAAGAAACACAATTGTATATTTGTGGGGCTTGAAGGAGATTAGATATTCATATGTGCAGTGAAAAGTAGTTGCAGGGGAACAGTTGTTGGTCGATTACAATTTGAATCGAATCGATGAAGGAATTACTGTTATGGGGATAAATATGTTCTACCAGTATAAAAAACCTGCAATTAATGTTTTCCTTTTTATATATTTAAACATACATTTTAATAGTTCATGCTTCTTATATTATTTTCTAACATTCTAAAATGTCATGCATATTATAATGTGGCAGGGTGATCATGGGAAGGAACTGGCTAGCTCACATTAGGTCTAATTGTGATTTTCATATTAATAATTATTGAATTAACATGTTTATTTGTTGATGTATATGAGCACATCATCGGAGCACGATGATGTGGGTGATGAAATATATTATTGCATCAACCCAATTGAAACAATTCAAAAGGCCTTGAGAAATGAAAATAGGGAACTAATTAAATTGGTTAGGTGTATGTTCGGGACCTAACCGCCCTAACCCCTCACGCAGATAGAATAATATATTTCCATGTAATAAAGGCTGACATTAATTAAAAAGGCTTATTTAATAAAGTGGAATAAGTCAATATAAGAATACTTAATAAAAGATTCTGCTTCTAGAAGTATCTTCCTCTAGAATGATCTTTAGAAGATAGAATTAGTATGAATAAGAGTAGGAGTCATGAGAAGTTTTGTCTTGAGAATAATTGTAATAGAGTGTTGCTCTACTGGAGATTTCCCACTCGAAGAGGCAAGTGAACATTGTTTCCTATCAATAAAGGTATTATTTTGGTGCTTTGGTTTCATCTATTGTGTTGTTCTATTCTTATTCTCTACAATATTTCTGTTTTCAGCTATTATAATAGATCTTGTACCTTACAAGTGGTATCAGAGCAATTTCCTTGGCATAAAATTGTGGGTTATTTTTTTCAGGGTAGAGACGTATTCCGACATCTTAAATCTACAAAGATCTATCATTTGACACATAAATCCATAGTTGGGGAAGCATACATGTAAGAACTACAAGTGGTACTTAAGCACACATTGTTGGCCACCCTTGTAACCCATGTTGGTACCCCTTCGAGTGGTAGCACCTCAGACAACACCTGTATATAGATCAGCCTAGATCTCTTGAAGCCCTCCATAGATAAACCAATCGGCCACCTAATTTCTATAGTGCAACCGAGAAAAACACTTGGGAAGATACTCTCTAGTATTCGGGTAGTATGAATAAGGGCACGGTCTAGCCTCCTTAGTTAGTGCCCTGAGATATTGGTCCGAGTACTTTTGTTGGACCCCGCATGTATATGAGAGAGCTATAACATAGGGAAAAACCTTTTCTATAGAAACCCCAAATACCCTAACCCTTGGGACAAAAAAAAACACAGAATAGACAAGTTTTATTGTCGCGCAACTTTACCTCCTACATTATAGTTGCGAAATTACTACACATTTTCTCTTGTTAAGAATTTGGGCCTTTCAACACTGCAATATTATTTAGATCAAAGTATAAATACACAGGAGTAAAAGAAAAATTTTGGGGCCTACCTGCACCCTTATTTGAGACCTATCCCATTGGAATCCTTTTTTCCTCCTTATCGCAGTGATACCTATCATTTTTCAGACTTTTTTTTTTGTGTCTCGACCCCTCTCAGCACCTCTACTGGGGACCTATTTCATTGGAATCCTTTTTTCGTCCTGATACTAGTGATACCTATCATTTTTTATCATTTTGTTTCCGTGGACCCACCCGCCCTTTTCCACTACCTCTCTTTTACACCTCTTCCTATGTTTTATCCTCACCATGGCCACCACTCGTAGCCAAGATATTGAAAATCGCATCACCACCCACATCAACTCCCAAATCGACCACATGAAAGAGGAATTGAGGAAGGAAATCAATTTCCACCTTGCCATCCAACCTACATCCCACCTTGAATCTTAGCTTGACTCATATGTTTTCAAGGTCCTTGAAAAAATTCCCATTCCTGGAATCCATTCATCATCTGACCCACCTTCTAACCTTGAAGTTACAACTTCCTCCAATTCTCAGGAGTTTCAGTCCAACCCTTTTCATCATGATCTTTGTCTTCCATGAGTGGAGGTGAACAAATTTGATGGATCATATCCCACTGGTTGGGTCACTCAAATGGAACACTACTTCTTCTTGCATGGCATCACTGATGACTTGGCAAAAATTCGTTATGATGTCCTCTATTTGGATGTTGAACATTGGAAATGGTGGCAATGACATAGAAAATAACACCAAGGATATGTAGCTTGGAAACAGTTTTTGGCTGAACTTTATGACCGCTTTGACACTGATACACACTCCTTGGGTCATGTGACCAAATTGAAATAGTATGGTACCATGGAAGAGTTTATCGCAACATTTGATAAATTAGCTTTCAGAACAGAGGGAATGTCTGATTTGTTTTTCAAAGAATTCTTTATCAGTGGCCTCAAGGAGGAAATTCGTGCTCAATTCCTCATGACTCACCTCCATACATGGTTGGAAGCTACTCAACGTGCCAAGGAAGCTAAACATGTTATTTTTTCCCAACACCACAAACCTTCTTTCCCTTTGTGTCCTCTCCCTCCTACTCCTTCCCCTCATCCCACCCCTCTCAAGATCCAAAAATTAACCCGGGAAGAAATGGTCGAATGCCAACTCAAGGATCTGTGCTATAATTGTGATGAAAAATATTTTTCGGGGCACAAATGTAAGGAATAGAAGTTGTTCATGAACATCTCTAAGGATGTTGTTGATGATGATACTGAGGATTCTTCTGCAGCTGAGCTCCCTAAGCCAACTCATATCAATATGTCATTTGATCCACCAGAAGGTGAACTAGTCATTTCCTTAAATGCACTTACTAGCTTCTCTGCTCCCCAAACCCTCAAGATAATTGGCTAAATAAAAAATCGGAAGGTCATCATTCTCATTGACTATGGTAGCACTTATAATTTCATTCATTGATGCATTTCTCAAGAAACCCATTGTTATATCCATGCAATCAACAATTTTCAAATCATGATTTCCAATGGAGGTTCCATGAAATGTGTGAGACATTGGGAAAATGTGCATCTCCAAATTGGTCAATACAAACTGAAATATCATATGTTTTATGTCGACATGGGTGGCTGTGACATTGTGTTGGGTTCATAATGGTTACCAACTCTCGGTCCCATCCTCATGGATTTTAAGCAATTGACTACTCAATTTCAACAAGACAACCAACAATATAATTTCCAAGGCATCACAACAGGCTCACCTAAGATCATCAGTTCCCATTGAATGGAAAAACTCCTCGAAATATGCCATTCAAACATTATTTCCCAAATCAATGACATTCAAGCTATTGAGACAACATCTGTGCATCCTGACCTCCAATATATATTCTCCAAACACTAGAATATTTTTTCCACTCCCCATGGCCTTCCCCCTTCCCACGGTGTTCATGATCATTCCATTCCTCTAATTTCGGGTAGTCTTCCTCCAAATGTCCACCCATATTGTCATCCCTTTTCCTAGAAGAATGAAATTGAGAAAAATGTTCATGAATTGCTCTATTTGGGTGTTATCCTCCATAGTACTGGCCCCTATTCTTCTCCTGTGGTCATGGTCCTCAATAAAGAAGGCACATGGCACATGTGTCTAGACTTTCATGCTCTCAACAAACTTACCATCGAAGAAAATTTTCCCATTCTTGTCATAGATGATCTATTGGATGAATTGAGTGGTTCTCAATACTTTACTAAACTTTAGCTTCATTTAGGGTACCACCAGATACGTATGAAAGAGGATGACATTCCCAATACAACCTTTCAATCTCATGAGGGACACTATGAGTTCTTAGTCATGTCCTTTGGCCTATGTAATTCCCCATCTACTTTCCAAAGTATCATGAACCATGTCCTCCATCCTTTTCTCCATCATTTTATCTTAGTTTTCTTTGATGATATTCTCATATATAGGAAAACATGGACATCCCATATTTCCCATGTGGATCAACTTCTCCATCTCCTTTCTCAGCACCAACTTTTCCTCAAGCAATCTAAATGTGTTGTTGGAGCCTCAGAACTGGAGTATTTGGGTCATATTGTTGGAAAGGATGGTGTAAGGGTGGATCCTAAGAAAATTGAAGCTATGCAGGATTGGACGTGCCCCAATACTCTCAATATATTTCATGGTTTTCTGGATCTAACGAGATATTATCGAATATTTGTTAAGAATTATGGAAAAATTGCAACACCTCTCACTGCTCCCCTAAAAAATAATGCTTTAAATTGGACTCTTGCTACTGATCAAGACTTCCAGGATTTGAAAGAGGCCATGTGTACAACTCCTATCCTAACCCTTCCTGACTTCAAAAAGACTTTTTTCCTGTAATGTTATGCATCAAGGAAAGAAATTGGCTTTGTTCTCATGCAAGGACGACCAATGGCCTTCACCAACAAACAACTTTCAGAGCACCATTTGGGACAATTGATCTATGAAAAGGAAATGTTGGATATTTTTCATGTTGTGGATATTTGTCATCCTTATCTCTTGGACCAACACTTCCAAATTAAAACAGATCATCAGAGCCTCAATCATTTTATGGAACAACAAATTTCCTCCCCAGAGAAACAAAAATGGGTCATGAAGCTATTTGGATATGATTATGAGATAATTTACAAGAAGGGAAAAGAAAATGTGGTTGTTGACACTCTTTCCCAAAAATATGAAGATGAAAGATCCCTTCTTTCTCTCTCCTTCATTGTACCAAATTGGCTCCAAGATGCTCACTAAGAATGGCTACAAGACCCTAAAATTTTTGACCTTATCCAACAATTGCAAGCCAATTCTCCAGTTTCTCCCGGGTATTGTTGGCACAATAACGAGCTTCGCTACAAAGATTGTATGTATCTTAGAAAAAAATCACAACTTAAATCTACGGTGCTTTCAGAGCTTCATGCTTCCCCCACATCTGGGAATTCAGGGTTCACCAAAACCTATGCACAGGTCAAACATAATTTTTTCTAGGATGGTATGAAATAGGATGTCTGCACCTTTGTGGCTATATGTGATGTATTTCAATGGAATAAAGGAGAAACAATCAAGACCCCGGGAACACTACAAAAAATCTCGATTCCTTCATCTATTTGGTAGGATATTTCTATGGACTTCATTGTTGGCTTACCTAAATCAAGCAATAAATCAATCATCATGGTGGCAGTTGATCATCTTTCCAAATATGCTCATTTTTGTGCTCTCCAACACCCTTTCACAGTATCCATGGTGGCTCAAAGTTTCATGGATATTATCTTCAAGCTTCATGGCATGCCTCATTCCATTGTCTCTGACCGAGATCCCACTTTTACCAACAATTTTTGGAAAGAATTGTTCCATCTCTAGGGAACCCAATTGCATCTTAGCACCGCCTATCATCCCCCGACTAATGGCCAAATTAAGTTGTCAACAAGTGTTTGGAAACATATTTGAGGTGTTTTTCATATGAATGAAAAATGCATTGGACTCAATGGTTAACCCTAGCTGAATGGTGGTACAACACATCTTACCATACCACTACTCACATGACTCCTTTTGAAGTAGTATATGGAAAAAATCCTCCTTCGATTCTATCCTTCATGCAATATGTATCGAAGGTTCACGAGGTTGAAAACAATCTTGTTGTCCATGAAGGAATTCTCAGCACCCTCAAAACAAATTTGGCCATGGCTCAAAATCACATGAAGCAACAAGTAGATCAAGGTCATTCTGCAACCCTATAAGGAAACTTCATCTGGGTGTTTCTTCATCTGCAACCCTATAAGGAAACTTCCCTCACAATGGACCACTATCAGAAACTTGCTCCCAAATTTTATGGTCCTTATACAATTCTCAAGTGAGTGGGGTAGGTGGATTACCATTTAGCCTTTCCCAATCATTCTAATATCCATTATGTTTTTCATGTCTCTTGCTTAAAGAAGGTGATTGGTACTCAGTTTCACACTCAAACTAGTCTCCCTAAGTTGGATGAAGAAGGTTCCATTTGGTTGCAACCACAAGCAACATTGGACCACCATGAGCGTCGCCTTCTTCAATGCACCATCAAGGAAGTGTTAGTGTAGTGGAAAGACACAACTACATAAGATGCCACTTGGGAGACGGATACCATTTTGCAACAATTTCCTCATCTCAGTCCTTGAGGACAAGGCTCTTTTTCAAGGGGAAGGGCATATTAGGGACCTAACCTCCCTAACCCCTCACGTAGATAGAACAATATATTTCCATGTAATAAATGCCAACATTAGTTAATAAGGCCTATTTAATAAAGTGGAATAAGTCAATGTAAGAAGACCTAATAGAATCTTCCACTTCTAGAAGGATCTTCCTCTAGAATGACCTTAAGAGCATAGAATTAATATAAATAAGAGTAGGAGTCATGAGAAGTTTTGTATTGAGAATTATTGTAATAAAGCACTGCTTTGCTGGAGCTTTCCCCATCGAAGAGGCAAGTGAACGTTGTTTCCTATCAATAAAGGTATTATTTTGGTGTTGATGTTTCATCTATAGTGTTGTTCCGCTGTTATTCTCTACAATATTTTTGTTTTCAACTATTATAATATATATGGTACCTTACAGTGTAAGCCAATTACAAAGGAGACCAAAGAAAGGATGAAAATTTTAATGGAAGATATAGAAGAATTTGTGGTAAGAGAAATTTAAAAAAAATATTATTTATGACATATATTGATTTATGAATTTATTTTTGATACCTTTATATGAGACATACTAAAAAAAATTCTTTCTATACAATTTTTTTGATTCGACGGGACATCCTGGTCATGGGGATGTCGGTGGTAGAAGTGATGCACAAACCCCACAATGTCCTAGAATGAACCATATACCCGCAAGGATATTTTCCTCTTTGTTTGTGGCTCAGAGAAATGAAACTCTTGGGGCCCATGAGACACCCCCACCACACACGCTAGACTTTGCACATGATGGTTGTTGGAATACTGAGAGGGGGGTGAATCAATATTAGATAATATTTTTTACCACAAATTTATTTTTAATCAAAATATGTCATTTACCGGTAGTCAATGATGAATATATAATCATACAATTCACAATACACAAAGATTTACCATGGAAACCAAAATGAGAGAAAACCACAAAAAAATTCTTTATAAAATTTGTAAGCACCAACTTACAGAAGACAACAATCTACAATAATTTTTGCAAGCACATACCTGTAGGGGACACTAATCCCCTTACTGAGCACCAAGTCAGCCAATGGCCACCAACCCACATAATTATTTTTCACAGGAACCAACTGTTGGGCCCCCACAACATCCTCCCAATTTTCTTGTCTTATCCTCTATCCAAGACAAGAAATTGGAACCCCCTTAATTCTTCCAATCAGAACTCTCACACACTCTCTCTCATGCAAATATCTATGCCCAAGTTATCCTCACCCTACCTCTCTTTACCACTTCTGGTTACTCACTGTATCACTTATACCTAACGATCCGCACTTCGGTGAGTCCCCTCTTCCTGCGTTGATACATAGCGTTCTGATGCACGCATCCTTTTTAACCTTTGCATTGACAAGCCATTTATTTTATTGAAAATACATCATCCACCTCATTTTGAACTTGGCTAATGTGTTATCACGCTTCTACCAAACGTCACTAACACACATCTCATCGTTGGTGAAGTTCGCATGATCAATGTTATCCCACCTATATGGGTCACATTATTATATTCATCACACACACACCTTTCATCATCTAACTCACTTCTACTCACATCGTTGCATCACATAATAGTGACTCTCTCTCCCTTTCGCTTCATTACACTGCTTATTGATGAGGTTCACCTCTTCTTCCCGACACACTACCTATTGAAAAGTTTCCCTCTCCTGTCACAAATGCATCAGTGGAAGGATGTCAACTCCTCATTGTCATTGAGCACATCAAGGACAATATGCTTCCTCTCGCCAATGTTGATCAAGTCAGTGTAGCCCACTTTCGCCTTGAGTCTTATCTCATTTCCCTTCCATCTCAAATCCCTTCTTGTTGCATTCATCAGTAAATCTCCTTACATTTCCAATGATTAAAATATACACGCATATCTAGAAAATTGTCATTAATTTCCTATCTCAACTGATTCGCTTCAGATCACGGTCATAATCAAGTTTTAGTGTTCCTAGTGGATTTCTTCATGCACATGGTACTAGCTTTTTTGTTTTGTGCTTCTTGATGTTAAAACTAATATTCATTGTGGAAGCCTCACCTAGCATCATATGGGTTAATCATAACACCTACAGGTCTTGCGTTGGTTCTGAAATGCACTTTGGGAGAAATTTGGTCCTTTCAGCTCCTAGACAGTGCTAAGCGCACTGGACGTCAGTTAGCAATTTTCACATATTTATAACTTTGTTTTATTAATGCATAATCTCAATATTAATGGGTGGATCAAGATCTTGTACATCACATATGACCCAACAACTGATGAAATTAAATTTGGATGAAGCACCAACAAATGCGGGACCCAAACTTTCATTAAAAACGCCTTTGGGCAAAAAATATTTATGTCTGTCAAAGTGAATTTTTAATCTATGAAACAAGATAATTTTATTATTCTCTCCATTATGATTCCAACGTAACTAACATAGTCAAAATCCAAGTTCCAAAAGTGCCAAAACGATCGTCTAGGATTTCCCACTAGGTAAGCCTTGATAGTCGTGGCCATCATTAGAAATAGATCCACTCAAATGATGGAACAACATGTTTAGTTATATTGATAGAAACATTTCTATATTCTCTCCATGTTGCAAAAAAATGAGACCTCAATCAGGCATTGTATGAGGAAGTTATGGGCTTTTGAACTCAAGCCCTCATTGTCTCTTGCCAGTTTGACACTTACAATTTTTCCAATTTTGAGTTCCCTTAAACTCTTCTGAGCTAATCGAAGGAGTTCCCTTCAACTGTTCCAAGCTACTCGGAGGAGTTTTCATCAAAACCTTAGAGAAAGTTTGGGGAAGTTGTTAAGAAATTCTCTAAACAAGTTCAGGGAAGTTGTTAAGAAGATCTTCGAGCAGGTCGGAGGAGTTATTTTAAACTCCTCCGACCATAAGAGAACTGTATCTCATAAATTGACCATAAATTTTGACTCGGGTGTCTGTTTTGTGACGTATTTATATCATTGGAAAGTTATTTCTGATCCCTACAACTTCCTAGTTATGTGATTTGAGAAATTCCTAATTAACGGTACACTTATTTTAGGTTGTAGGAGTTATTTCAAACTCCTTTGAACACAAGAAAACCACCTTTCATAAAATGGTCATAACTTTTGACTCGAGTGTCCATTTTGCGACTTATTTATACAGTTGGAAATCCTTGAAGAAAACCATAACTCGATCGTGAGAAGAGAAACCATGAATCGAAATCTGGGAAGTTTATAAATGATACTTCAATTATTTTATCCCCCATTTATTTGCATTCAAATGATCATTATTGATAGTATATTTGAATTTACTCTAATCTATTGTATGTTGAATGTTGTCCAATACCGTGCGAAGGAGGATCATGATCAAAACTCTCAGGATGAATTCTATAGCTAAAGATGATGAAGGAGAGATAACCAAAGATGTAGTAGTGATGGAGGAGCAACAAAGAAAATATCATGCAAATGTATGAAGCAGGGATCTAGAAACTCCATGATGATCGACTGTGAAACTCAGGACGACGAAGATGGCCCCACACCCAAAGACAGTTTTCATGATGCGAAAGACACATATGGTCGAAATCCATGTCGACCCACTAGCGCTAGGAGACAAATTCAAAATGTAACCATTGTCCTTATTTCTCATCATTACAAATAGCATGAGGACAAACGTTGGAAGATGAAAGGTCACTGAGGGAGACGAAAGGCCAAAGGTCTTATTGAACCTCAATAAATACTAGAATAGAACCCAAAGAAATGGATTTTGTCTCTTCAAACAATGTACACCTCTGAACTACTTTGGGAATACAATGTGAACTAAAATTGAAGAGTTTTCCTAAGAATTTTCATGTACTACTACTGAAATTGTTAATACGAAGAAACCCCCAAGGCCAACTTTTGACTGAGAGAAGGATTCACATGTGTTTTTTTTTGCTGTGAACTATTTCAAGAAGAATGTTTGTTGTTCACATGGGTTGTAAGAGCATGTTTGTTTATGGACTATTTTGATGCAATATATGTCTTCTTGCAGTTTTGTCATTCTTTCTTATATTACATGACCTAAGTGAATGAGCTACTAATGTATGTGATATAGTGATTTAGACTATTTTGGTTATATATTCATGTGCATGTGTTATTTGACTTTATTTCTTCATTTCAACTATCTAGGTGAATCTATTGGTAGAGTTAGTTTCATACTACAACTCATTCACTTACATTAATTCGCTCCTAGCTAGGATAGGTTAGAATAGAATTAGATTAGGCTTTCATTTAGATAGTCTTCATCCACATCTTTTGTTTACACAACCACCCATCACTCACCCTCATCGATGGATCGGGCCGCAACCAGTAGAATCAAACCAACAATGGTTGTTGATCCAGAATATGGATGGGTTCCCTATTCTAAATGGTGAGAGGTATAATTGGGACTTCTTACCGAGGAGAAACCCTAACTGTTGTCGGGTGAATGTGGACCCGTCAACACCAACCTATAGGAGACACCAATCCCCTTCCTTTCTCTACACTGCCACCATGAAAATATTTTTAATTTTGCTTTAGAATACCTCCCCATCATGCTTCATCCTCTGTGTCATTAAACCTCAGATCATATTCATTGCTTCCACACTTTCGTATGGACCTCATAGTCTTTGTTCTCCTTACATCTCACACACCACATCCATCACACTCACTCTAGCTCGATCAAGCCATCATTATTTCTAAATTTTCCTTCCTCCATGGGTTTTTCACATACACAAAATGTGTTTTTGAGGCTGGCTCCATATTTCCATTAAAACCGGGCTTAAAATAAAGTCCTTCCAACTGGTCCCAAATTCCTTCTCTATTTCATGCAGGATATTGCTCACTATTCATGGCACAAATATCATCACTCAACAACTGTTGGATCTTATTGTGAATCAAATCTTGATCATTGATCTTCTCTCTTCCCATTGAATCAATATAGTATTACATAATTCCCCTTCGATGCTCAACAATGATACAATTTGTATCTCTAATTGATGTTGTCTGTTGATCTCATTTTTCCATGTAGTATAACTACAATGCATTGTAGTCGTCCGATCTCTCCTAAATAGATAACAACCATCAATTCTAACATCCATCATATTGAAATCACTAGTTTTATTAGACATTTGTAACCTCATCACTCAGCCGCTGTCAAATCTATATCTCAGTTCAATATCTATCGTCGATCTACGATTATTCTCATCGGGACCACAGGGATTCCAAAACACTCAATGCTACCTCCACCATCAGATCATTGTTCAATGGTTTTCATTGATTCTTGAAGTCATTTGTTGTTGAAGTATCAACTCTACTCTGATGACAAGTACTGCAATGCATCCAATGGTCCTCATAGTTTGAAATCAATGTCTCCCATTATGTCGTCCCCTCAACATGCACAATGGTTATATTTTGTCCCTTTGTCCTTTCGTAAGATATTTAGGTGGGACCCACATAGATCTATGATTTTTTTCATATCTCGTTGACACATCAACCAACAGTCCATATTTCTCCTCGAATCTCCTTAGTCAGAGTAACTCCACTGAAGCCAACCAATCTACTCCAACCAAACCCTCTCTGGTGGACAATCCATATTTCTTGAGATCTTCTCTGATGAATGATTATATTTCATCATTACTCCCACTCCGATGGATGATCCAAATCATCTTGCTATAGCTCCAATAGATCAATGGTTACTATTAATTCATATTTTTGGAGTCCTTGTGTGACCTTACACTCTGATGGATGGTCCATATCTCCTTGCTATATCTATTATAGATCAATAGTTCTTGTTACTCTAACTATATGTGAGATGGTACTTTTGGACACACATTGATCTACGATTGAGATTGCATCTATCCTCCATGCCGACCTACAGTCTAGATTTCTTCTTCATCAGAGTTCCAATGCATCTTCACACTCAAAAACTCTGATGAATGGTAGAGATTACTTCACCCCCTTTCTTTGATAAACGACTATCGTGGGTTTCAAAGTTACCTCTATTAGAGTCACTGTGCAACCTTGCACCCAAACACTTTGACCATTTCTTTTATGATGAATGATGGAGATTTTTTCAACAGACTATGACCAATGGTTAGGACATTTTTTGACCAAATATTGTGAGGGATATATTACTTTGTTCTTGATGATGCATGGATCAATAATTGTGCTACACATGGAACTCTTTGAATGGGCCACATGTCACTCTTTGAGTGGCTTGCTTACGTCATCCCAGTGTGTCCTTCACGTTGACTCCTTCCACGTGTATTGGTTGATTTGGAAACTCCAAGCCTGTGAAATCATCCCTTCCTCTTTCGCTACTATGTCGTTGTGATGACTTGGCATTGGACACATGGAATTGTCCTTGTTTATTATGTTTCCTTCTAGGAGTTGTCGATCTAAATTAACCAGGGTCGATTTCTATCGTCAATTACTTTGTCATCGATAATAGTGTTGTCATCGAAACTTTACTCACGAGGCTCGATTATCCCGACCTGACAATACTGGGCCCCACTTTGAAATTTTCAATATGATAGAATGCTTCTACATGCCACCTTTTGGATCCATTGATCTGGTTCACTTCAATGTCAGCGATCAACTCATCATTGGCGATTTCTTTCAGTAGGATTGGGTATCATCATTAGTGATCATGAGACTTTCCATGTCGATAATAACTTATCGGTGATCAAGTGAAGCTTGAATCCTGACGATATAGAAAAAATTCAATTGATCTCAGAGATTGATCTTGGGAAGGTATTTGTCCCGATCTAATCACAACCGTCGATTTTTTTTACCTTTATATTCGATTGCCTCGTACTCATCATTGGCCCTCAGGATTTTCATATGACTACAGCTATGACCATGTGCTTAAGGTGTGGTCATCGATGATCAACTCGTCATCAATGTTTATTTGGGGCTTGAGTCTTGATGATATAAATGTGATCGTTGATTCTGAGAGGAGTAACCCCAACTAGATCTTTGTTGTTTGTTCAATTTACACTGTAGAGTGGATTCTACAGTCGCCCAATTCAACTAGATTTACACAACAACAAAAAATCAATTCTTCTTCTCGACACCTTTGATCTGAATCAGACTAGTGGAAGGAATTGACACAAGATCCCCTATAAACACTCACGCTTCGTTGCTAACATGAAAATGATATGTTCTTCTTCTCAGAGTATACATGCAACAACGGTCTAGGTGTTTCCTCTATTTTCTTAGATGGATCCTTGGACCTTTCTTTTACCCAATGCATGGTGTCCTCCTTCTTGTGATTTTGGTGACATCTATGGATTTCTACACTTAACATAAATGACAACACAATTTCCAGCGATCTCCCCCTTTTTCATTGATGACAACACATATTCTATGCAATTCTACTCTTTCTGCAAGTCTTCCCGTATCTCGTTTCTCTCCCCCTTTGACATCAATGGAAAAGGGTTAATGTATGTGGTAATTTCTTTCTTATCTTTTTGTAGCTCTCCCCTAACACAATATTCTTCATTTTTCTTTGCAATGTGCAATCATATGCACTCTCCCCCTGAGATTTTGTTTTTTCTGAGCTCCCAACTGCTTTCAGATGAAGCTTTCACTGAGGAATGGGAATTACTTGTAAAATTTCAGACCCCAACCCAGTTTCAGTCTTGCTGATTTTTCAGCCAATGTTTAATGCCCAAACCCAGATTTATAAAATCCAATTAAACTCAACAAAAAATAAATTTTAGAACTGAAACATGAGGATTTTGAACATTGTTTTTAATGCAGAAATAAAAATATCAACAACTAATAAACTCAGAAAAAATAACACAGTGATTTTGGTCTAACAACGACCCTGGAAAAACCCACAAGGGGAAAACCAGTAAGAGAGAGGGTTTTTATTATTTAGGAGCTTCTGAGAAATTATGTTACAGCATATTCATCTTCAGAAATTTAATGAAAAACTTATCTCATAAATCATGCCAAGTCTTCACATAGGAAATGAGAAAAACTCCTCAAAATCCTTTCCAGAATTTTCTACAACAAAGTACAGGTCTGGTCCTCTTTTTCTGTGCCTCCAAATGGCTATACGAATTCCTTGAAATTCATGCCAACAATCACAACTCAAAATAGAACCTTAAATGTTGTACGACTGCCTTGGGAAACATGCCAAAACCACCCAGAAATTACCATAGAAAAATTTCTCGATTTCTATGCCTGAATAATAGTCGTACGGATAGTATGGATTCCGTATAGTATGGATTGTACTTTTCTACCTCGATTTCCATGCCTGTTTCATGATGTACGGAACCCAAAAATCCGTACAGTATGGCTTCTCTGTTGAACTGTACCTTCCTCAATTTTTGTATCGACTTTAAGGATGTACGGCCTACTCAATCCATATAGTACGGCCTGTTGTTCATGTTGTACATCCTGCATCAATTTTTGTGCTAGTTAGTAGCCTTGGGATGCATGCCCTAACTCTACAAAAAATGGCCTCTTCTCAAGCTCAAAAATGCTCTCTTTCTCTCTCTCAAAAATTGTCTCAACAACCCACAATGGCTACACCCTCTTTACCTTAATCGGCCTTATGAGGGAAGGTGAAGAGTCTCTTCATCCAATAGTGGAGATTAGATGAGATCAACGGTGGAAATTAAATCACTTTATCCACCCACTTTCCCTAAGTCTCAAAAAGTATTTGCATCTCAAAAATTAAATGACTAGGGTCCACATTAGGAACTTTCTCACCCCTTAGGTGCCTAGGTGATGAGAAACACTTGCCTAGGTACTTTTAATTTAAATTTTTAACACTCCCTCTTACCGAGGAAAGTGTTACTCACCACTCCAAGATTGTCCCTGAAAAATAAAAACTTGCCTCTGCCTAATGCTTTGGTGAGTATGTCTGCAACCTGCTCCTCTGTAGATATGTACTATAGCTCCACAACTCCTCTCTGAACATAATCACTGATGAAGTGATAACGAATCTCGATATGCTTAGACCTGTCATGAAAAAATGGATTCTTCGAGAGCTTAATGAAACTCTTATTATCACATTAAATCAAGGCAGGCCTCAACTGCACACCGAACAATCCCACCAACAACTTGCAAAGCCAAAGAGCCTCACAACTCGCATGAATGGCTTCCATATACTCAGCCTCTGCAGAACACAAAGCCACTAACTTTTTCTTCCGATTGAACCAAGACACAATTGCTGAGCCCAATCCAAAACAACACCCTGAAGTACTCTTCCTGTCATTGACACATCCTGCCCAATCTGAATCTGTATAGACAACCAGATGAACTCCATCTCCTCTTTGATAGTCCAGACCATAATCTACCGTACCATAAATATACCTGAGCAAATGTTTTGTTGCCAACCAATGCACTCTCCTAGGCTCCACCATGAACTGACTGAGAGTGTTGACAACAAAACAAATATCTAGCATGATATTGACCAAATACATCAATGACCTGATCAACTGACGATATAAAGTGGAATCCACCAACTGTGACTCAGAAGCATGAAGCTTCTTCCAATTGGTAATCATAGGAGTGGTGATGATCCTACTATCCTCCATCTGAAATATCCTCAGAATGTCACACACATACTTCCCCTGTCCCAGGAAGATGTGTCCAGGCTCCTGCTAAATCTCCAATCCCAAAAAATAGTGCATCGGTCTGATATCAGTCATCTCAAACTCTAATCAACGCTCTCCTTGTAGCTACTGATGAGTCTCTCTTTTGAGCCTATAATGAATAGATCATATACATATAGAAATAGAATAAGAGGATCCTCTCCAACCACAATGAAGTATAGGTTGGGATCCACTTCACCCTTCTCAAATCGCAACTGCTGCAAATAGGCATCAATCCTCGAATACCAAGCTCTAGGAGATTGTTTCAGCCCATACAATGCCTTCTGTTGGATCATGTTGTCATTGATGCCAATGGTTTGATTGATTGATGTCATTGATTGATGTCAAGTGATTGATTGATGTCAAAGGATTGATTGACTAATGATTTATGTAATATAAT
>JZKD02S0085225.1:145226-164073 GCA_000966675.3 Picea glauca | reverse complement strand
TATGTTGCTGATATGTTCTCACATCTAACTGGTTATAAATGACAACAATGGGTAATGAATAAATTTTTAATGCTAATTGATGAGTTTTTGTGCAAGAGGGAAGTTTTGGGAAAAAAAGTCCCACACTCAGTCACCCCCCCTCTAAGTGTGGTAGGTGTGTCCAACACCTTCTTCAATCTACACACATGAGGATATCTCCCATGCACCTCAAATCCCAATGGCTACTCAATATACACCTCCTCCTGTATAATACCATTCAGAAATGTGGTCTTCACATCCATCTGGTGGATCTTCTAACCCATCTCTACTACAATGGAAATCACCGACCTGATCGATTTATATCTAGAAATCGGTGCAAAGGTCTCATCATAGTCAAATACCTCAACTTGTGAAAACCCCTGAGCCAGAAAGCGAGCTTTGTACTTATCAATGCTTCCATATGTAGCATGTTTGAGTTTATAGAACCACATGGAAGTCACCACTGACTTCCCCTTAGGTCTAAGAACAAATTCCCAGACATCGTTCTTCATGATGGAATTGTACTCTTCCATCATGGCATCTCTCCAAACCTGTCTACCAGTAGCCTCCTCAAAAGTGGAAGGCTTAGATTCCCAAATACTTCTCACCATCGCGGTGTAGCTGCAAAACCTCTGGGAGATTTAATTTCCCTTGCTACCTGTCTGGGATTCCCCACTGAACCCTGTGCCTCCCTCAAAGTATCTTGAAGCCACTTGGGCTTCCTCTTCTCTAAAGTAGTGTCCCATGGAGGGGAATATCCATGCTCAACCACATCTCCTGAAGATAGTGATCTTGAAGTAGACTCTGGAGTAACTGATCCTAAAACCTATGGACCAATAGCATGTGAACCTGAACCATGTGTCCCTGTCATCTGTGAACCTATCATCACCCAAACGGGTGGCCCCGAACTCTGTGTCACTGTAGTCTGCTGCAGACTCACCTGAATATGAAGTGAAGACTTCTCACCCCTCTCTATCCCTATAGACTTCCTAAAGGCTCTGTCCTCCTCAAATATAGCATCCCTCCTCAAGATAGTCTTCCTCAAGGAGGAAGGTATATACACAAATCCTTTGAAGTCTCAATTTACCCAAAAAAGATCCCTCTCTCTATCGTGGGCTCCATATTTGTACTCTTCTCAAAAGAGACATGTGAATAAGTGATGCACCTAAAAATAAAAAAGTGCCCCACCTTAGGCTTCTTCCCAAAAAAATCCTCCTCAGGAGTCATGCTTCCCACAGCCTTGTGAGGGCTCCTATTGTGCAGATAAACTACAATGTAGCATGCCTCAGCCCAAAGAAATAGTGGCATCCCATCATGTAACATGTCTCTCACAGCCCCAACAATGGCCCTATTCTTCCTCTCCGCAACCCCATTCTATTAAGGGTTGTAAGGAACAATCAACTCTCTCCTGATGTCCTCTCCTGCACAGAAGTCCACGAACTCCTTGGAGGTATGCTCACCCCCATTGTCTATCTTCAGAACTCTGATTTTCTTCCCTGTTTGGTTCTCCACAAGAGATTTGAACTCTTGAAACTGACTAAAGACCTGTCCTTTGGTCTTCATGAAGAAAATCCAAGACGTCCATGAGAATTCATCAATGAATATAACATAGTATAGAAAACCAGTCAACGATGCGGAAGACATCATGCCACATACATATGAATGAATAAGATCAAGGATCCCTGCTACTCTACTGTCACTGCAAGGAAAAGTAGTCTTGGGGTACTTTCCCAATGCACACCCCTTTCACAACTCTTGGTGCTCTATACTAAAATCTGGAACTCCAGTCACCATCTCCCTCAGTACTCTCAAATCCCCATGGTGAAAATGTGCCATCGTCCTGTGCCATAGCTCACATAGGCCACTGCTGGTGGTAGTATGAATCAATGCTCTTGTTGGTTGGAACATAATCTTGTACAACCTCTCATGTCTAGTCCCAATCACTTTTGTCGAAGTGATGCTAGACCCCTTTGTGAAAAGGAGCACCTACCCATCACGGAACAAGACCTCATAGCCCCTCTCCTCAATAGAAAAAACTAACACTAAGTTCTTCTTCAAGCCCGAAACATATAGGACCTCTCTCAACAACATGGGAGGCAAAGATTCCCTCTGAAATGATACAATCCCGCAACCAACTGCCTTGACCACCTGGTCATCTCCAAGCACTACCTCAACATCTCCAATATGTGTAAGGTCTGTCAAGTTCTCACGAACCCCTGTCATATGGCGAGAGGCACCATTGTCAATATACCACATATCTGAATGAGTGGTCCTCATGGATAGACACACAACCAATGAAAATTTCTTGTCGAACTTGGTGGAAAACTCCTCCACTACTATTGAAGTTTTTGTTTGTTTCTTCTTATTTTTAGGACACTGACTTGCATAGTGCCCTAACTTGTGGCATGCAAAGCACTTGACTTTTCTCATGTATTTCTTCCCTTCACCCCTGGGTTTGTTTCCACCCTTAGGACCCTTTCTGAATTTCTTCTTTTTTTTGGTAGCAAGAGCCACATTCTCCTCATCATGACCTGTAGATGAAGTGTCATGTACATAACCTCTCTGGGTCTCCTCCTAAACAAAGTCATCCCAAAGACGTTCCCAACTGGGAAGCTTCTCCCTAGCAACAATGCCCTCTACAAAAACAACCCATTGTTTGTAAATTCCATTCAATGTTGTTCTCACAAGCTCACTGTCAACTATGGCCTCCCCCACATATCCAAGCTCATCTCTCACCTGTGTCAATCTAGTAAGATATGTGACCACATTTTCAGCCTTGGTCATTTTAATTCTCTTTAGTTTTTTCCTCAAAACCATCTTTCAGTTCTCATTTGTAATATGGTACAATTTAGTCAAATACTCCCACATGTCATAGGCATTTTCCTTCCCCGTCAAGTGAGGAATCAAATGGTCCTTGATGGCATCAAGAATAATCCACTTAGCCTTGATACTCTTCTTAGTGTAATATGGAAGAAGAGTAGCATCAGAAGGTACCACCACAGGATGAGTTGTGGTATTTTCCACAATGTCCCACAACTCATTTTATTGCAACAACAACATCATCCTCTCCTTCCAAGAACCAAATTTTGTTGCCCCATCAAGTCTGTCTTCAACTCTCAAACTTGTAGCCATTGGCCCTTTCTGTTGAAAATGATAAATTCAAAATTTTGTCTGGTGAAGTGACTGTTGTCCCAACTTTCTGACTTGCTAAAGTATTTATGCTTCTTTCAACTCAGCTCTGATACCATGTAAAATTTTAGACCCCAACCCAGTTTTAGCCTCGCTGGTTTTTCAGCCAATGTTTAATGCCCAAACCCATATTTATAACAGCCAATTAAACTCAGCAGAAAATAAATTTCAGAACTGAAACATGAGGATTCTGAACATTTTTTTTAACGCAGAAATAAAAATATCAGTAGCACATAAACTTAGAAAAAATAACACAATGATTTTAGTCTAACAACGACCCTAGAAAAACCCACAAGGGGAAAACCAGTGAGAGAGGGAGTTTTTATTATTTAGGAGCTTCTGAGAAATTATGTTACAGCATATTCATCTTCAGAAAATTAATGACAACCTTCTTTCGTAAACTGTGCCAAGTCTTCACACAGGAAATGAGCAAAACTCCTCAAAATCCTTTCCAAAATTTTCTGCAACAAAGTATAGGTCTGCTCCTCTTTCTTTGTGCCTCCAAATGGTTGTACGAATGCCTCAAAATTTGTGCCAACAGTCACAGCTCAAAACAAAACATTAAATGTTGTACAATTACCTTGGGAAACGTGCCAAAACCACCCAAAAATTACCATAGGAAATTTTCTCAATTTTTATGCCTGAATAACAATCATACGGACTGTACTTTTCTGCCTCAATTTTTGTGCCTATTTCCTGTTGTATTGAACCCCAAAATACATACAGTATGAATTCTTTGTTGAATTGTACCCTTCCTCGATTGATGTGCCAACTTTAAGGCTGTACGACCTGCTCAATCCCTACAATATGGCCTGATGTGTATGATGTACCTCTTGCCTCGATTTCGGTGCTTACTTCTGTGATGTACCTCCTACCTCGATTTATGTGTCAACTTTTGTGATGTACGACCTACTCAATCCATTCAGTACGTCCTGATGTGTGTGATGTACCTCCTGTCCCTTAACAATTTTCATAGGTTTGATCTCTAAATCATATTCTTGAATCTTGGCCAACTGATTTCCCCAACTACCTTCATTGGGTTGTTGATTGAGAAATATTTTAACATGTGAGTGTTGTTGGAGTTACTTCACTCACACCTGGGATTTATTTTTCCTAATATTTTTCCTTGTTTATTAGTCATTATTTATTCTCATATATCTTAGGAAGAATATTCCTCTAGGGAGAATATTCTCTTCAGGTTTCACTTTAGTTTGATCAGTCGAGTGGAGTCTAGATGCTACATTGGTATTGTCACCATGCAACATTAGGATCATCAACAACTAATGTGTATTTTCATTGGGATCGTCACCATATTATCACATTACCCATGATTCCATGATCTCCTTCTCACTTCACATGGTTTCAGTCAGTTAACTAAAGACCGATAGACAAGTTAACTCAGCCAGGTGGCAATTCACTCCTGTAACTGCCCGAGAGACTAGACTAGGTAGCAGTTTACTCCCATAACTGATGGTGTGTGTCCAGATTACTCTAGACCACCACTATGGCATATTGGATTCTCCTTCAGTGTACATTGGTTGAGTTATACAAAGTGTATCATGTGTAAATCATTCATTATTCATTCGGTTAATTAGAATTCTTCCATTCTTTCATTCTTGCTTCTTCTTTCTCAATTTCTCTCTGCAAATGTGTGTTATTTTATATCTATATCTATTCTATGCATGTTCAACACATTTACATGGTATCAAAGCCGACGGACTGCTAAGCAAAAGACACACCAAATTATTTTTTGATGTACCAAAGTCGATTGAAGATAGCGGAAAATGGATTTCCCAAAAGAATTCATTCTTACACCTTACAATTACTTTGCACAGAAGGAGAGGATTATCATGCATCTTTAGAGAAGAGGATTGTATAGGTTAACCATGAACACTGAAACAAAATCAACATCAACCATAGAAAAATTCAAGTATCTAAATTGAATGGATGAAGCATTCGAACCAATTTGTAGTCTCATTTCGCCTGATCTCCTTTTTCACATATCTTCCTGTAAAATCCCCAATGAAGCTTGGAATACCATGGAAGGGATCTTTGGAAAACAATATGATATGATGGGACAAATACTCAAGGTGGAATTGCTCACATTGGATCCAAAAATCTTCAACAGTCTCCAAGATTTCTTTATAAAATTTAAGGATTTATTGTCTCAACTCAAGGCTTGAGGGGTTGATAAATCTAAGGAGGAGAAACAAATGCTTCTCACCATTATCTCCAAAATTGGTCCTGAATTATCACTATTCATATCCACATTCCATTCAATCAAATTCGACTCTCGAGCCACCTGGAAGATGCCTTCTCTTGAGGAATTTATCGAATACCTGACACAAGAGCAGACCAACCTCATCAACATGGGAAAAATCAAAGGACTAAAGGTGCATGCACTTACTTTGCAAGATGGTAGTGGTCATCAATATAATAAGTCTAAATATAAATAAAAAAGGAAAGTATATGCAAATCCGAATAAGGAAGGGTACTCAAAACCCTTCACCAATTCCTCCATATCCAAAGGTAGAAAGGGAAGAAAAGGGGAGAAATACACATACTTCCATAAATGATTTCATCCAGAATCCGCATGTATGCAAAAAAAAATAGATCTAGTGACTCAAATACTTTAGAAAAATAACCTTGGAAATCGTATCCCCAAGGGTGCCAAGAAGAAGAAGCCAGAAGATGAGAATCCCAAGAAAGGAAATTTTAGCCATGCTTTGATTGCCATCAACTCCTCTCTCGATGCTTGGATCATAGATTTAGGAGCATCACATAACATGGCTGCCACAAAAGAAGTCTATTCTTCATTGGATGAATGCAAAGGTCCTCCTATTCTGATGGGGGACAACTCTCCAGTGGACGTCACCGATAAAAGAAGGATTGAACTCACTAACAGAAGCTTCAAGAATGTGTTGCACATTCCCAAACTTTCCGTCAATCTTCTCTCTATGTATCAGAAGACAAATTCTGGCACCGTAAAGAAAGTCATATTCACACCTAATACAATGGAAATCTATGATATGCAAACCAATTCCATGGTTTCTACCGGTAAGGTAAATCATCAATCTAGGCTTTACACATTTTCTGAATTTATTGAACGAGATGATGATTTATTGCTTACCCATGTTGATGAAAGAAGCAAAATATGGCACAAAAGGTTCGTGTATTTAAATTATATATATATGAAACAACTTAGCAAGCAAGGATTGGTTGATGTTCTACCAGACATCCATTTCTCCAAAGGAATCTGTGAGGGATGTGTTCTTGGAAAACACCCTCAAGAGAAATTCGACAAAGGAAAGACTCAGAGATCTTCCTCTCCTTTAGATCTGATCCACAGTGACCTAATGGGCCCTTTTACACATCCATAAATCAACAATGAAAGGTACATGCTCATTTTTGTTGATGATTTCTCACACTTCACATGGATTTTCTTTCTCAGGAAAAAATTAGAGGTCTTTCAACACCTCAAATATTTCAAAGCCCTAGTTGAGACACATTCAAGAAAGAAAATCAAAATCCTCCAAACTGATAACGGGGGAGAGTATTTCAACCATGAGATCTAGAATATTGTCATGAGGTAGTGATTCAGTTGCAGCACACAGTTCTCTATACTTTGTAGCAAAACAGAGTTTTTAGAGGAAAAGTAGCTAAAAGAGTTGGCATCTTGCATTCTACATGCAAATTCACTTCCACAAAGATTATAGGCCAAAGCACTTAATTGTGCAATCTACATCCAAAATAGATCTCCCCATAGATTTGTCAATGATAAGACCCACTATGATGCTTTGAGTGGCCTCAAACTGGAAGTGACCCACTTTCATATTTTTGGTTCACGTGCATGGGCCCAGATTCCCTCTGACAAGAGGAAGGCACTTGATCCACAGACCACATAGTGTATCTTTGCGAGATACCATGGTGGCGTGAAGGGACACAAACTTATTAATCTTTCCTCGGACCGGCTCATCATTGAGCAAAGTGTCCAATTCGAGGAAAGTGTCTTGCATGTACCTCAACATGCACATACAAACACCTTTGTTCTTCCACCTATCAGAGATGATGAGCATGCACATGCCAACTCTTCTTCAGATGAGAGTTCTGATTCATAGGATTCAGATGATCCAGATACAGATTCAATATAGTCATATGCAGAGTCAGTGCATGCAGATGCAGATGTATATCTAGAGTCGAGGCTCAAGTGGGCTCAATCTACTCTTCAGGATGCAGGGAATCTTGTTGGGGATCTAGCTGATACTAGGAGGACTCGATATGATTTTGAGGAGCCTCCTCTTGTACTCACTTCCATTGAACCATTTTCACCCAGGCATATTTTCTCGGTTTAGTCTTTAGATCCACAATCTTATGGCGAGGCTACTAGAAATACCTTTTGAGAATCTGCCATGCAAGAGGAGTACAACTCCCTCCTCGACAACTAGAATTCAGATCTAGTTCCCCTTCCTTCTGGAAGGAAACTTGTTAGGTGTAGATGGTTCTATAGGACCAAGAGCGTAGCGGGTGGAAATATTAACAGATACAAATCCAGGATTTTTTCCAAAGGCTTTCAACAGGTGCATGTCATTGACTATGATGAGACCTTTACTCCAGTAGCGAATATGGATTCCATACATTTGGCACTTTCCATTGTGGCAACCAAAGGATGAGAAGTCCATCAGATGGACATGAAGAATGCATTTCTTCATGACGATCTATGTTAGCCCTCGACCAAGTTTTGAGAAAACCTTGGTCAGATTTGGACCACTTTTGGAAATCGACACATTGGTCGAAGAAGGAGTGCTCAGGAGGAGTTGAGATCACTGATCTCACTTATTTTGCAGGATATGTGGACCCAGTAAGGGGTTCTTTAGGGTTTTTGTAATGGGTTATAGGATGTCAGCCCATGGGTTTTTCCCATGTTTGGCCCTATTGTAATGGTTTGTAAAAGTATAAATAAAAGAAGAATGCATGGTAGAAGTAGTATTCTTTTGAGCTAAGTGCAAGCAGTTGAATGGCTTTGTGCAAGGGAATGAATGTGTGTTAAGGATTTGTGCTTGATAGAGATTGGCTTTATGCCTTGACCTAGTTTTGGAAGGAGGATCTGGTAATCAGTGCACATATCTCCTGTCTGGTGGAAAGCTTGACTATGTGGCTTAGTTCACAGGAGTAACTAAATGTAAGAGATTGACCAATAATAAATAGGTGAAGCGGTTGGTGGATGTATCCCCACACTAGGGTGAACCACGTACATCTGGTGTCTTATGATTTTCTTTGTGCAATGATTATCTCTGATATGTTTTGTTGAGTTCTTAGATTAGATATGTAATGGACATATATATGTTGCTTTAATGCTTTGCTTATATTGGAATGCTAGATCTGATTCAGAGTTTTATTATCACAAATCTGTGTCCTAGCTTGGTTACAGACACTTGCGTCCTATAAGTCCCCTTGCTTCTACCTCGGGTGAGACTTCACCTACCTCGAAGGTGTTGCCGAAAGGGCCAGTATTCGGGGTTTTGTTGGTCCGTTGTTAAGCGTTGAACCATGGGTCTGCCCCTGTGCCAACAAATGGTTTTGTTGTTGGGACCTGAAATTGTGATTGTTGGGAACTGAGGTAAAGAAAAGAGAAGCTCTATGTGTAGATCTGCTACTGAAGTGCACAATACTCTACTTGAATTGTGAAGCTTTGTGCTAAGAAAGAAATCTAATCTGAAGAAAAGAGATAAGATCCTAAAGAGGCAAAGATTTTTTCTTTGACAAGAGCAAGATAAGTGAAATTTTTTGTTTTGAAAGCATGAACTTAAGTACATTTAATAGATTTTGTCCTAGTCTGAAGGCTAGGGTGCAGTTGAAAGAAAGAAATGATTTGAGTAAATTTAATGGAAATGAAGAAATATATGTTATTTCTATGCATAAAAAGAGTTTTTGTACTAATAAGTGAATGCAGGAACCTAGAATTGTTTTTTGCAGATTTCAGGTCCAACACTATGATCCTAGTGTGCAGTCAGAAGGGGTTGGGGAACATTTAAAAGAAAAAGAGGATTAAATTTGTGTTATATCTGCAGAAGATCGGGACATCTTGCTAAGGAATTCCTTGGCACAAGTCCTATTTGTCTTTGTTGTAAAATTGTTGGTCATGAGGTTGAGGATTGTCCAAAGATGATTGCTAAAGTTGAAAGGATGAACACGAGACAAGAAAAATATGAAGAAATTCAAAATACTAAGGGAATATTAGAAATTCATAAAGAGAAAGAACCAGAGGGAGTTCAGACTACATTAGTACAGTTGAAAGAAATGATGGATGTTCACAAAGATGTCAGTTTACCAGAAATCCTGAAAGTAAAACAATGCATAAGTGCAAGAATAGAAGACTTTGACATAGACTTTGTCTTGGATTAGGAAACACAAGTGAATATTATGATAGAAGAAACTTGGGAAATTTTGGGAAATCTTACTGTTGGGCTCCTGATTTAATACATTTTCTTACAAATATTGTTTACTTTCCCAAGTCGCTTATGGCAGTCCTTCAACAAATATTGTTAATACATGGGAATGTTAATAAATTTTCTTACAGATATTGTTACCATTAAACAAGCCTATCCTTCCCAAGAGTTGAGCATGTCGGACAGTCTAGTGGGACGAAGAAGAAGAAAAAGCAGGAGGAATTCCAGGTTATAGAGACTAATGAAGAGGACAACGCTTTTGAAGATAACGGGCCTGGCTCACTCGAAGGAGGAGGAGAAGATGAAGCAGAAGGAAAAGGAGGAGGGGATGAAGGAGAATATCAAGGAGGAGGCAAAGCTACACTGCCTGAAGACCCCCCCACCGCAGAAGAGGAAGGTTTCTCCAAAGAAACCTTCAGCCAGGAAGAAGACGTGCACCAATAAGACCCAGTTGGAGGCCACACTCATGGAGGACGATATTAGTTTGGTTTGTGGAGCTATGGAAGACGCTTCTAAGGACATATTGCAAAGATTTGGAGAGAAGAAGGATGAGCTATACGGGAGAATTGCGAAGGAATTGAAGGAAGTAAAACAAGTTGTCTGTTTGGTCCACACAGTACCTACTGCTCCTTCCTCATCATAGATTGCAGAATTAGGGGATGAACCATCCCAATTGAGAAGACTTGTGGATGCAACAAAGGCTCGACTTCAGAGAGTCCAGGAAGAAAAGGAGAAGACTACAGAAGCCTTGAAACAAGATAAATATGGTGTCCTAGCACAATTAAGAGCAGCGCGGGAAAATCTAGTAGCCTGAGAAAGTGAGAAAACAGAGTTTGAGGTGAAGCTCTAGAAGGAAAAAGCCCAACTACAGAGAGAAAAGGAGAAATTTCTTGTAGAGCGGGCCATGGTCAAAGAAGAAGTGAGTAAATCATGTCACTCTATACCAGGCTTGGTATAGGAGGACCAGGATCTGGTCGAAGTTCAAGTAGTGAAGCTCCCTGAGATCATCCAACAACTTCAAGCTAGGATAACAGAATTGGAGACCCAAACAGTACCGAGCACCCCACAGGAGGTGTGTGACCAAAGGGAGGAGACCGCTAAGAACACACTAATAAGGATAAGATCCATTGTCTCATAATGCAAATAGTTGAGTGATAGAAGTGCAGAGACATATGAATGCCTCATCGGACCCAGAGCTGAGGAAGCTAGAAGCGCAGTTGCAGGAGGCGCAACAACATGCATTTTTAGTGCATGCATAGATGAAGCTACTCACAACGGTTAAAAGAATGAAGAGATCCCAGGAACAACGTGTACTACAACAACATATCACTGCCCTCTAGAGAAAGTTAATGGAAGTCACGCAGAAGATGAAACCTGTGCAAGATGAAGCCTACAAGGTGTTCGAAGAGATTGATGGACTGGGCTCACAATTGGATCAAGTGGTTACATCAGTAGAAAAATGCCTGGAAGGCCCTATTACAGAGTATATGATCCAGGAAATTGCTAGGTAGGAGGCTCAAGAAAAGCAGCAAGTCGAGGAAACTCGAGTTAAGCTCGAGGCCTTCGAAGCAGTGTTGTCCACACCTGAGTGACTTGGGATGAGTCACAAGTGAGTGTTGGGGGCCTGTTAGCCCTTGACTAAGTTTTGAGAACACCTTGGTCAGATTTGGACCACTTTTGGACATCGACACATTGGTCGATGAAGGAGCGCCCAAGCGGGGCTGAGATCGTGGATCTCACTTATTTTGCGGGATATGTGGACCCAATAAGGGGTTATTTAGGGTTTTTGTAATGGTTTATGGGATGTCAGCCCATGGGGTTTTCCCATGTTTGGCCCTATTGTAAGGGTTTGTAAAAGTATAAATAAAAGAATAATGCATAGTAGAAGTAGTAGTCTTTTGAGATAAGTGCAAGAAGTTGAATGGATTTTTGCAAGGGAATGAATGTGTGTTAGCGATTTGTGCTTGATAGAGAGTGTCATTCTGCCTTGACCTAGTTTTGGAAGGAGGATCTAGTGCTCAGTGTGAAGATCTCATGTCTGGTGCGAAGCTTGAATCTGTGGCTTAGTACACATAATTAACTGAATGTAAGAGATTGACGAATAATAAAGAGGTGAAGTGGTTGGTGGACGTAACCCCACACTGGGGTGAACCATGTAAATTTGGTGTCTTATGGTTTTCTTTGTGCAATTATTATCTCTGCTATGTTTTGTTGAGTGCTTAGATTAGATATGTAATGGACATGTATATGTTGCTTTAATGATTTTCCTATATTGGAATGTTAGATCTGATTCAGAGTGTTAAGTGATAAGTGGTTGAAGTGCTTAATATTTGTTGTTACTACGCTAGATCTACCTTAGATGTTTTCTTCAATGTTCATAAGGTGAATAACTAATGTATGTCATCTCCTAAGCGTTAACAAAATACCCTGTGAAGTGTTATTATCACAGATATGTGTCCCAATTTGGTTACAGACACCTGCATCCTGTAACCCCCCCTACTTCTACCTCGGGTGAGACTTTGCCTGCCTCACAGGTGTTGGCGAAAGGATCGGTAGTCAGGGTTTTTTTGGTGCGATGTTAAGCATTGAACCCTAGGTTTTCCCCTGTGCTAACAATCTCTCTAAGGATATCTATATGGAGCAGCCCTAGGAATTTATGAAGGACTCAATTTGGTCTGTTGACTGAAGAAGTCTCTTTATGGCCTCAAGCAGGATTCGAGGGCATGGTATGCCAAGATGGACTCCTACCTATTGTCACACAACTTTGTACATTGTAAATCAGACTAGAATGTTTACATGTGTTATAGCAAGATTTACCTCACCCTATACAAACTTGCATAGAAGGATTTTTTCCATTTCCCTATGTAGATTGGAAGTCCCTTTTTTCAAATCCCGGAGCTAAAAACATTATTTTCCACATATACGTGCCTTACCTATAGTAAAACATGTGTATACGCAGAGTGCACCACTACAACCCATGTACATCGGGATTTATACCCAAAATTAAAAAATGGTGCCAGGTTTCCATGCCACGTCACGAGATCCATGATCCTTGACCTTCCATATACTAGAAATGTTTCGACTCGACCCTTCAGTTCCACTTGAAGGCTACAAATGGGCCAAATACGAGCTATGGAAAAGAGGAGAAGAATTCAACTTTGAGAGAAAATTTACTCTGGAGAAATGATCACTTCATATTGAGTCTGCATCCCTTTGTCCTTTTAAGTCTGTACACATTGTTCATCCCCCAAGCTCTTCCCTACTTAATTGAAAACCTCATTGTCTCTCTTATATGAGATTTCCTTTGGTGGAGGATTGAAGTGGTGAAGGTACAGTGGGAAGGGACTTAGTTTCTCGGTTCTGAACCATGTCGACATTTTTTTTTATAATTCATTCACTTCTGTTGATTACATTTTAATATAAACACTATTTTCTCGTCCAATTAATATCTTGTAAATATTTGAATTTTTATTCCATGGGCGTATTTGTTATGAATGTTGATGGATTATGCTATTGAATGTGCTAACATTATATATTATCACCATATTCTTGTGTTTCTTGGTTGTTGAGGAGACATTGTAGGTGTATTTCTTTGATTCAAGTGCTCAATGGTGGACTTCATCGAACGTCTGGACAAGGTAGGCCTTTTATCTTGCCTTGCTAGAAAATTTGTTTATATAACATACCTGAGATTAGAGTTGATTTCTGCAGACATTTCCACCTGTTGTGGTTTACCCCTATCCATAGAGAGATTTTCCACGTAACAAAATTGGCTACCATACTAGGGAAATAATCTTTTTTTTCGAGGTTTGGAGACTTTTTCTCCTTAGATTGCTCTCGTTTGTATTGAGTTTCTTGTCGTATCACTGCTGGACAACCTCCGTTCATTATTATTCTAAGTTTCTTAGAATTCTCCTTATCCTGGCTATGTTTTAACACATATACACAGGTTTTTACCTATCAGTCGCGTACATACATGTGTTGTCCTTCTGCAAGAGCCATATATACACACTTTTCCACTGAACAATCATGTACATCATCCTTTGTTGCTTGGTTGTTGGGTTTGATGGTTGTTGGGTAGGTTTTGAGGGTTGTTGAGTCTTCTTGGGTCTCTATTATGACTGTTAAGTGTCTGTGGAATGATAGGAAACCTTTCTTTGGTTGAATGTTTTGGAAGTGCCTTTCTCATCATCCTTTTCATTTGATTGTCCTTGCATCTTGGGCTAGGTGTTTGATTCTTGATATCCTACTTGGTTTGTCTCTGTTTACATACAATAGAGTGTTTATATCAAGGTGTTGTTCATTCCTTGCATTTCCATTCTTTTATATTGAAAATACAAAAATATTAGGCATTTTACATTGTTGGCATTTGATCTTTTGAGTCCTTATCATTGATCTTAGTACATGTAAAGAAACATTTCATTTTATTTGGAATTGTAGAACTAAATTGAGAATTGCATTTTGAAAAGCATATTATTTATTGGGAATTGAAGTTAGGACTTTGTATTGTATTCATATTCATTTATTTTACTTGTTGAGTCATAACATCATTAGTTTCACGACCGTAACTTTTTGAGTAAGCAATTCCACTAAAAGTAATGTTGATAATTTAAAATTGATTGGTAACAATTTTATTTTCTAGGGTGAACAAACTAGCTTGAGATTTAGAGCCTTGGAATAGGATTTGGTGAGAAAAATTCTCCAAGGATATTAAATCAACATATGTGTTTGACTAAGGGAGTGGAGAAATCCATTGTATAATTGGTAATATTAGGAGGCTCCACTTACAAGGGGAGTTAAGGATGAGGTTGCATGAGGTTGGTTGAAGGGATATCCCCCTGATACCTTCTTAGCATCAGATATATTTCTAGGGATCTATTCGTATATGGGGATATTTCTATTACCCTTACCTCTATGAGAGGTGATGCTTTCAAGTTTTTGGTCTTTGTTACCCTGCCCATACGATGGACCCAACTTATGACTATTTGCATACGCATCGGTTATATCATGGTTGCTTAGTTTCTTGACATAGGTACCACATAGGTTACTTGCAGGGGTTATTCTGCAGGTACCCTAGGTCAGATAAAGGTCGGACATCACACAACCTTTATGGAGGATTACCTCTCCGGGGGGATCTGACCGACTAGTTGTTAATCCCACAAGGGCCCTTATAACTGATTCTGATACCTCCGATCTTTAGCAGCAGTCTCAGGACCCTCTTGGGCGAGACATACCTACTTTAGGGAGGGAGACCCCTTTCAGCCACTTTATCCTATTTGTGTGCATATTGGCCTTTTGATTTTATTTTGGTGTTCTCTTTGAGTATTAGTTGACCTTAGGATTTTATACCGTGCCTTGAGTTGTCATTATCATTTATAGTGTAGTTCCTTTGGCTCCCTCATTTATTGCTACTCCCCCCATGAAATTCACTCATTTCATGGGGATGAATCCATCCGCGTTTCATAATGGTATGCAGAATTATGATACTCAATCCATTCCTTTGGTCTCTAATCATTTTCCTCTTGATATTCCAAACATGCCTTAACCTTTTACATCCTCTCCCTTGCCTTTTTATATGAATCTTATTTTTGGATCCAAGGGCATGATGACTCTGTTATATGCGTCTTCATTTGAGAGGAGTCTTATCCCTCAACAGACTCTCACAGTAGGGGGTTGGAATATCCCCTCTTATGGATCCAATCATGGCTATGATTTGTCAGGAGCCAATGCTCAAATGGGTGATTATTCTACTTATTACACCCCATCTGTGTATCCTTTTTCCGCAATGCCAGTTCCCACGAACAATCTACCCATGGCGGGTCCCCATATGTCCTCTAGTATTTCATATGGAGGGAATCAATTTTATGGTATGAGCTACCCCTTTCAGGGAAACCCTTCACATGGGGGAAACACATATCCTCACCTGAATAATTGTTATCACGCCTTTTTCTCCTCGCATACATCTTCTTCAGTGACGGTGCCCGTACAAATCTTTATGGATCAATTAGGTGGAGGATACTACCTTTCTAGACAGGGATAGGGTGTAAACTAGGACCCTTCCTGGCCTGTAATTTCTCAAAACCAGCCTTTCTTGAGACCTCAGTCTCAAATTCCACAACTAATCTCCTCCACTAGTCCAGTCCTTGCAAGTCATACCAAAATTCCATCACCAACCTCTACTATTCATGTTGGGTATTGGTCAACAACCTCTGCATGCCATGTTGAAGGCTCACAACCAGCCATTGCAAGTCATGTTGGAGGCATCACTCTAGTCTCCATGAGTCATACTGACATCACATCTCCAACCTCTATGCATCATGTGGGAGATGAACCACCAACCTCTTATAGTCATGCTAAGAGCATGTCACATGCCATTGTGAATGATACTAAGGGAATTCATATGATTGATAATCCTAGACGTGTAAGAAGTAGGCCAAAGTTCCTTTGTAGTATTTTCAAAGGAGATCAACTTACTCATTTGTGCCCTGCTATTGTTGTGGTACAAGAGCTGTGTTCCTTTCCTGGGGTCCCTTCAGGTTCTAAGTCGTCCTTGGTTTCCTATCACTTTGTTTCTCCTTTGATTGACATGGAAGTCATGTTGATGCAATCATCACCCGATGCCACTCCTATTTTTGAGGATGATGTGTCTCTTGACCTTGTTGCCTCACATCCTATTCAACCAACAGTTGAACCAGTGGTCATACCGATGCAATCTCCAGTCAATCCAACTCTTCTTTTGGAGGGTGATGCATCCTTCAACCATGTCATTAAAATTTCTATTACTGCACCTTCATAACAAGAGAGAGTTTTACTCTCCCCGATTACTCTCCCTCCAAGTCTTGAAGAGGTTCCCTTTGACTAGGATGGTCTTGTGGGTTATCAAATTCCTCCTCCCATACCTTTTTAGGTAAGAGACATTCTCCAATATATTGTGGAGAAGGTAACCTCTTATATCACTTTATCCTCCTCGACTTGGAGAGCTTTGGGTTTTCCCAAGATTGTGTTAGCTATTCATAAGCTGATGACCTTTTATAGAAATCCTGCAAGGGAGCCTTGGGCTCCCCCATGAAATGTTTCCTAGAAACCCCCCAACGAGTCTGATTTAAGCTCTTTTCTGACTCATCTAAAAAGTGAAAATATTGTCAAGTGAATTTGTCTCTTTCACACTTGTTAATTGGATTTGAAAGGTAGTGAGTTTGGTTTAAGCTCTTTTCCAACTCGTTTCAAAAAGTGAAAATATTGTCGAGTGAACTTGTCTCTTTCACACTCGTAAATTTGATTTTAAAGGACGTCTATTTTGTGAAAGTTTATCCCTTTTTCAAACCAAGTAGACTAAGACTATGAAAAAGGACATTTTTTGGCGTTACGTTGTAATTTCATCTCATTCTCTTGCTTGCAGTATTGAGCCTATTGTCGGGTCTCACTTTTGCGTTATAAGCCTTTCACCTCAGCAGTTTGCATCATCAACCAAGCAGATCGTTGTTTATATCCTTTGTAGCTTGGCACCCTATACCCAGGAGAAAACATTCCCCCGAGTGTCCATCTCTTGCATGCACATCCTTTCATTGAGCATAGGTATGTTCCACTATTGGAACTATTTTTGCTTACTTGCGACACTCATTTCCTCCTCTGTATCATAACATTCATTTGACTATGAAAAAACAAAAAGGGATAGGCAAGAAAGGAATATTATCTTATATTGGCAACAGTCGTGTCCCCTTTGAATAAAGCACAAAATATTTGAGCCCACTTTTCATCAAAATTTTGGGTTTAGCATGACCTTAGGAAGTTGAGCTCGTTACAGAGAGTTTACTCCCCTGTCTAGTTACTCTTATAGTCCCTATGGAGAGTTTGATTAATGCCTCCTACATCTCAAAGTTTCATCATTGATTCTATGCTTCCAGAGTCTTTCATATGTCTCATGCTCTTATTCGAAGGATATCTATCAACCCGTGTCAGCCATTCCTCATAACTCTTGACTTTGCATGTCGGCCATACCCTCAGTGTGTCTCAAAATTACATGAAGTTGTAGTCCTATTGTGCACCCTGGTCCTACTTTCTTCATTGGTAGGTAACCTTGAACTCAACAGTCAACATTTCATCATTGGTGGTTGACTGGGTGGTTTCCCTTGTGTTCGATGGAAAGAAATATATTAACAAATTGGGATTTGTGTAGTGTCTTGGATTTCATTAGCTCTATTGTTGGTTTCCTCACCTTTTTTAGCAGATTTCCTTATTGACTACTATTCAGAGGGTCTTTTTTGTGTACCTCTTGCATCTGGCACATGCGAAAGACGCACAAGTTCGTTGGTTCGTGAACATGTTCTTCATTTTATTTCCTCCAAATCATCAAGATCATGATTTGTACCTCATGGTGAATGATGAGAGATTCCTTAATTCTCTCCTTTCAATGGGTCTCCTTCCATTGACTTCAACTCATCTATTCTAGAGACGAGACCTAGAGTCCTACGAGTACCTAGAGGCTTGCAATAATTAGTGGCAGGTTCTCTCGCCATCGATAGTTGGGAATACATCAAAGTCTCCTGATCGATGGATTCTTTAAGTGTTTGACCCCAACACCTCTACTCACACTTGTAAGAATGTACTTGGTGCCTTGATACCTACTTTCATTATCGATAGGTTGCCTCGCTTTTGTTAACAATATACCTTAATGATCGGTAATCAAACGAAGTCTCATTGTGTTCAACCTCAACTCCTTTATTCACACGATGTATACTTACACCTTTGGTAGATTGTGTATAAGACTTGAAAACATCAGTTCATAGTCACATCTTTCCTGAGTTGTTTCTACCTTTCATTGGACCAATACCTATGTGACTTCAGTGATCATGGAAGATCAGATTGTACTCCATTGTATACATATATCTTCAGATTGATTTTTAGATTTGTATTATTGGGCCTTGTTCATGACTATGACAACCTTTGGCATGTAGCCACCTTTGTATTTCCTATTCATGGCCACAGACAGTTTTTTGGTATATTTTTCACATGGATCTGCAGTGTAATTCAAATTGGCATCCATGTGTGCAAAGTCAGTATAGATTGTAATAATATCATGGGGTGAAATCATGAAGGTGGGTTACACTTTTGCTTGTTTTATGAGAAAAAAAACTGTATTTTCACAAGTTATTCAACTTCTGACATATAAAAGTATTTTTTTTATTTAGAATTTC
>JZKD02S0085225.1:110151-126820 GCA_000966675.3 Picea glauca | reverse complement strand
TGATTATTTCTCATATATTGTGCATGGTGTATTGTGGTGTATTGGTGTAACTCTTATACTATTGTTCATTTCTCATTGGATATAATTGAATGGTTTAAGTATAATTTGAAAAAAGTTTTAAATTGTACTTGATATTGATTCACCCCTCTCTCAGTATCAACAAATATTATACCATCTTTCTTCAATTTTTATAACTCCATTTTCACCAAGGGATTCCACTTTGGATTTATCATTCTTAATTTTTTCCTAAAATGTTTTTACCCCTCTTTGAGTGGTATGACATGTTGAAAGGAAATTTTTTCATATTCCTTCAAATCATCATAACTCCAATAAAAAACATCTTGAAACTCTTTGAAAAGGCAAGTGTATCATTCAATCTCTTTAACGGTGCAACTTTTACCAATATTTTTGTATTTTGGGGCATCAGGTTTACTAATGTTAAATGTTTACATCTCTTCAACTTTCCTAGTGGAGAATTCCTCCATTGATTCCATGGTCTTTGTTTGGTTGTCCTTTATGAAAAGAGATTCCTAATACAATTTTTAGGAAGAACAACAATACTTTGATCATGAATTTCCTTTTGATTGCTTTGGATTTCTTATGAGATATCGGATGATGTTGGTTCTAGGTCTGCCAAAATTTTTACAATGTGCTCATCATTTTTGAAAACTTTCCAATACTTCTGATTATCAAGTATTGATGGTCGAAAAATTGTTTCGACATGAAAAGTATTATAATTTTGAGAATAATGTATATTGAAAAGGGATGTTGCCACTTCCAATGAATCATATTTTTGGTTCTTTTCTCATGGAAAAAATAAATATTGAAGGAATTAAAAGAGTCTATGATTTTCCAAACTCTTCTTGTGTAATGTTTCAATTTTTCTTTTTTGATTCTATATTTAATTTTGATGTGATTGCTAACTAGTTCTGAATCACCAGTTACCACTATATATCTTGTATTTGAAGGGATAGGGTTAATCCTTGGATTAATACTTCATACTTTGCTTTATTATTAGTACAGGGAAATTCTAATCTAATTTCATGTGGGTAAATCCATGATTGAGGGATTTTAAGAACAATACCAACTCCAGTTCTTGACTTAGAACAAGCACCATCAAATGACATTTTCCAAAAACCTTGAAAATATTTTTGTTCATTTTTCTTGGGGGAATTCATTTTCTCTATGTTGAAGACAATATAGTTCCCAATTCTAGCGTCTACATAATTTTTCATCATTTCAGTTTCTTTTTTCTTGAATGATATTGGTTTTCTATGTTCTCAAGGAACTTTGATCATTTTTCCATATTTATTTTGGGGCATCATGCAACTCCCATCATTCATTATGTATCCTCCAATCATTGAGCACCAATATCTACCCAGGAAAACACTGTACGTTGGAGGTAGATCAACTACTCTAATAGTGAATCTTTAATTTCTCCATAAGCCGACACTTTTCTAAAATCAATGACATATATACTTTCACCAGTTTCATAGTACTGTGTACATTCCATTCCAAGATATTCCATTATAGATAACGGTTTGATATTGTTAGTGGATCCACTATTCACCAAACAATTGTGCAATGTAAATTCATGATTTTCTAAGGATATATAAAATGGTGGAACCTTGCCTCTTGGTCTTGTTGATATGATATTTTGTTGTTGCCTTGTGTTCATGATAGTTTCTTCTATTCTTGAATGTGTATCATCCAACATCTTCAAATATTATCTCCTTGTTGGGGTATTTTAACTACCTCCATGAATGGAAAAGTAATATGAAGCTTAGTTAACTCATTAACCACATTATAGTTCATTCGTGATGATGTATTTATCTAATAACAATTGGTTGTTGTTTTTTTGGCTTTGGAACATTGGCTTTTACCTTTTCTTTTTCTTGTTGTTCCTTTGTCTTAAATTTATTTTCTTGAGTTATGGTTTGAATGACATTATCTTGTTGTGTATATTCATAATCTTCTTTTTATTCACAAATATTAAAATATGATGAAATTTCTTCCATTTGGACTGATTCTAAGACTTCATCTTGATCATTGATTATCTCTTGATCAAAAGGGTCATTGTCTTGAACAAAATTTCCTTTTCTATAACTTCTTCTAGTACAACAACTTTTGGATTCGGGACTTTGGGTGCTCTTGGTCTATGATCTTCATTCCTTTGATTTCTTTCATTTTCATCTCTTTGATTCAGTAGTGGAAATCTCATATCTTGATGGGGTGGAATGATATTCTCACTGCTCTTGAATTGAGTTATTTCATTTTGCATTTGTTGAATGGTTTTTCTCATATGAGCAATTTTTTTTTTTTTAATGTCTTGAGAAACTTCAAGATTAATCCTCACATTAGAGGGATGGCCTTGAAAAATAACTCCCTCAACCACTCATCCCTCAGTACTTCTAGAAGCATTGGATCATCACTGAGGTGATAATGCTAGACTTGTCATCTGTCTTTGTACTTTTCCAAGGATAATCTATGGATCAACATTAGTCTCTATCATGTACTCTTCCATTTTTGTTTCCTTTTGGATTTCTTCATTCAATGTATTTATCTATGAAACTCTTATTTCACAACTCACATTTGATGGCATATCATTCTTGTAACATCCAAATATAACATAGGCATTTGGATGTTGTTTGTCTGACATTTGATTAAGTATCTCAAAAATTTGTAAATGAAAATCCATAATTCTTTCACCCTTTTGAAGATGGATTTGGGTGAACTGAGTGAGTAAAGTATTGTATCCAATAGGCTCTGCATATCTGGTCATGAATATGTCTTCTATATCATCAAACAAGCCAATTGATCAATATGGGAGAGAAATATACTAGTCATAGGTTGCGCCTATAAAATTTTGAATAAAAACTCAGACCATTACATCATCATGTTCAATCAAATGAATTTCACATATACCAAGGAACTGACCATATTCTTTTTGGGATCTGTAATCCCATCACCTAAAAAAAGAGGTAAAATTCCTTGAGGAAGAGTTGGAAACTGATCTTGCTCTCCCTGTAAATTGAGTAGATTAGATTTGGAGCTCCTTCTTAGATTTCTTTGTCTATAATTTCTTTCTATTTAGTCATTAGGAACTTCATTTATGTGTTCTTCTTGATCACCCATGATTGCAATGATCTTGACTCCAGATGTTGAGTCTTGGGTTTCTTTATGAATCTCAAGTTTCTTACTTTTTCTCCTTGTTAATGGACCATTGTATTACTCCAACATATAAGGATTTATTGTTGTCTTCTGTGTCCCAAGGCTATCGTTATTTATTCTTCTCGAGCATGAGATTCCCATGTTCTTTCAATTTCTTCATGATTCCTTGCTATTTTTATGGTTAGGTCATATAATTGGTGAAAAATAATTCCTTGATTTCTGAGTCCAACTTGTATTTGAGGTTGGTTGGGCTCTGCTAGAGTCATCCAAATTTCTAGTCTACAAAACAATCCCTATGTTTGTTCCCCAATATGGTTGCCAAAAATGTTGTTCTAAAAGATTGTTTTGTGATATCTAAGATAACATCATGAGGATAAATCCCATGCATTTTTTAAGAGGTGGTACTCCTCTGTATTTAAATAATATACATGAATGAAAAGATGCCTGAGATGGGACCAAGATTATTTTTAAACAAATATTCACATGCAAAGAGTACCTGAGATTGGACCATGTATCTCACAGAAAGTAAATATTCACACTATAATACAACATTATAAACCAAGAGAGTAAATAATCACACGAAATAACATTTCCATCATAGTATTCAACAAAGTAAGACATATTATTTAGCACAAGGAAATAATATAGGGACCACATATGGAAAAAAAAATTAAATGATCATTCCATTAAGATCCAAAAAAATATATTGATAGACACACAATTGAAATCTCATGCGTATAACTTAAAGTATGATAAATTATGAATGTTATGTCCCAAATAGTTCTCTGGGAACCTAAAAAAATAATAGATGTCTCTATAAAAATAAACAATAATGTGTGAGAGTTCATAAAAAGGTAAATTTCATTTTCCCTTCAAAGAGGATTGGGATTGGGCTCTCGTAGACCATGAAATTAAAGAGAGACTTAGAAGTCAAAAAGGAGATAGTCAGGGGTCAGCCTTTGGTTTTCACAAATTCTAAAAGAAAAAAAGGTAAAATGACTACTAACTGAGGGATAAAAAGATGTGAGAGATAAACACATGACTACTTGACTTACTATGATGGAATTTTTGAACCCTTATCTTCTTGTTGTGGTGTCTTGAATAGGTTGTTGTTGTGCTAGAGGTGGCATAACTAAATTACCGACTTCTTGTTTATCCATTTCGGTTATTTTAACCAAGGATTTCCTTAACCATTGTTCAATATACTCCCTCACAGGAGAAACCATTATTTCATGTTTAGTCTTGGTTTCAAATAACTTGTTTTCCAGTTCTTTTATATTAAGGCTCAATTGATGAATTGTTTCTTTGATATCTTCATTCTTGTTCACATATCGAACCAACTGCCTTTCCACTTATTCTTCAAAATACTCAATTGAATCATTAAATTCACTGGCCGAGGAAACTTTTAAGGCCTCCAATTGTTCTTTTAATTTATCTTTTGATAAGAGCAATGTGTCCATAATTAAATGTGGGACCTCAGTTTCCTTAGTCAAATCAACAATTTTTAAGAACACGTCACCTCTTTTAGTGTTAATGGCATCACATTTAGACAACATTTTCCTTAAGAATTTAATTATTTTTAACCAGCACGCATTGATTTGTTTCATATGATTTCTGGAAGGAATATTTTGATCTATCCTATGTACATCATTTAAACTTAAAACCTTCGCCGAAAATGTGCCTGCTGCTTCCTTGTAAAAACATTCATCATTTTCCAAATATTTTTGGAGATATTCTTTGAAATGCAAGAACCTTCTTGAGAAAGTAGTTGAACATGTTTCTAATTCCCATATCTCAAATATTAAGGCTATCCTTTTTCTTAATGTTATCTCCAATATATTTCCTTACAACCAATAATAAACTTGATGAACCCTTTAACCTGAAACCACTTTCTAGTACATCCTCAAGACTGCACATTGGATGTATAGTACTGATGGGATCGACAAACAAAGGCCATGGAAGTAAAAAAAAAATCCAATTCCTTTACCTTTTCTTTTAATATCAATTTTTCCTTCTCGGTATCATCAATGGAATCTTTTAAGTCTTCTTCAATTTCTTCATGAAATTGTATGATTTTTTAGGGTTTTACCCAGTATTTGTATTGTCTACATAATTCAACGATGAAAAGTATATTATAAACATAAAATGGTGACAGAGAGGGTTTCCCTTGGAATCCATAAAGCCTCATAAAAATGAAACCTTACGTGTCTTCAAAAACTCATTTCTTTGATAGAAAGGATGCAATTTCCAAAGATAGTTTGGATGTGGCGGTACCATGAATCATCTTCTTAAAAGAGAAAAAAAACCATTTTGCACTTCATAGAAATTGTATGGGGCCTTGTTCCTCCATAACAATGGATACCAGAACGAAATTGTATCCTTCTTGAAGTTAACATTCCTAGCTATGGAAAAGTCCTAAAATATATGACAATAAACTATAACATAAACTAGGTATGAACTCATATAGAATTTCTTGGTCTTTCTAAGGCTTCCCAACTGAAACGAAATCTCATTTGAAATAATGCAAGACTAGTTAATTACAACAATTTTATGACCTAACTGATAAAGAATATATACAATATACTTGGGCACTAAGGTCGTGGACTCTTGTCCTTGATTATTCTAGAAAATATCCAAGTGAATTCTTTATATGGGTCCTTTAAAGAGCATACCTCAACCTGAGTAGCACTGGTGTCACTCATTTGATTTGTAAGGAAACTTTCGAGAAATTCAATTCCTCTTCCATGTGCTTTGAGAAAATCATCAGCTTTGGCATTATTGAATATCAAAGTAGGGTCAATAAGTTTCAACATCCTTCTGAACACTAAAGGGGCTAGAGAAATTGATGGTTTTCCTTCTATCTAGATAATTCTTCTCTCGGTATCGAATATGTCAATGAAACAAGGGAACAACTCTTTGAAATAAGATACTTCTAGCACACACCCAACCTATGCAATACCTGAGGTCCAAACCTTGTTTAATTTCTTTTCTTCGGATGGGAAAGTTGAGTGCCACTTGTATTTCTGCGACCATTTAAATTGATGATCTTCTTGTCCTAAGGTGTTGGAAGTGTCTCCAAAATATAACTCTTTCTTTTTACTTGACATGCCTTATCAAGACTTCCCTTTTTATGAATAAGAAGAACTTATGTCAATATAATGTTTTTACAATGGGGCATATAATTATTTTTTAATCTTACTATGTATTTCCTTGATTATCAATTGTTGTAGCTCTTAGTTCGAAGTTTCCAATTGCACGGTCTTAATTTTAAATTTATGGAAAAAAATTTATGAAAATCACGCCACTTAATAATGATATTTAATTCATACAAGTTGATGCAAAAGCATCGCTCACCTATCAAGCGAGCCAGTGCGTGAAGAAAAGGGGTAACAGCTGGACAGTGCCAGCATTCAAATTTTGAAACATTGTAATATGGCGGCGCCAAAACATTAATACTTGATGTGATGAAGCGCACTTTATATATGTAACAGACCTTGAGCGGATAAGCTCTCGTCCTTAGGTAGCTGAGGCATTTACTTAGATTTAATGCAAGTAGATAGAAAAATTAACTGTAGATTAGACAGTTCAGCTTTCGAGAGGGAAAACGGAGTATAGACACCCTCCCTTGTATCATTGTAAAGGAGATTATTCATTCAACATTGAGAGCAGGAAGAGAACAGACCAGAGAGAGTCGTGAAGAAACCTCCATGTACAGTTATTGAATTAATAGGAGAAGCCTTGATTCAATTCCATGGATGTGTTTGAGCTCTGTGTGTTGTTGATATTATGCTTATGCATGTTTTCTTCTTTCTATGCTTATCTTTTATATGCTGCTTATGTGATTGCATATCAGGTTCGAAACCTGAGAGAATGAGTTTCAATTGTTTCTCTACTTAGGCCAGGAAATTCCTGCATCGAGTGCAGTTGAATACCTCCGCATAGAGTGCGTCGAGGAGGCTAAGTGGTTGAACCTTTGTTCTCTTTTGTTCAGTGTTGGGTTTGAGTTATTCGAGCCATGCAAGTGAGTGCAGGTCGAATTCGAGTCTCAGTAGCAAGTCTGAGAGGAGGAAGGGTTGAAGCCATTGCAGGCAGGAACTCACAAAGCCTTAGGAGACTTCAACACTTAGAGAGTGGTTGAAGGTTGAAGAGTGAGCAGAGTGCGTGAAGATTCTCTGAAGGAGTTAGAGAACGAAGCTCAGGAGGGATAGCTCCTTTCGTTCTCTGAAGAAATCGAACCAATTGAAGTCGCACAGGACGAGGTGCCAGAGCAGAGATCTCTTCATAGAGGAAGAGAATCGACGACTTTGAATAGTCGTGCAGGCTCGCGAAGTCCCGTGGATCGTTGGATCTGAGAGAAGGAGCGAGGCGGTTAACCCTCAGGCACAGGGAGGACCAGTTGCCATTGCATATCGGCAAATCGGAGTTGGCGAGTGCAAAGGTTTCATGCACGTCGAAATCGCGACGCGCGATTTCTCGATTTTATCGGGGCCGTCGGTTTCAGAGGGATAGGTGGCACGAATCCGGAGCATCGGGGTTTCGACATTCAGGGTTTCCAGCAGCAGGAAACTTGGAGTCGCGGACTCGCGATCCGCGAAGTCCTGACGTGACGTGGCAGCGTGGGGCCCGGGAGACTTAGTGGAGGACAGGGGGCCTCACATCGGGGATCGGCACTTCGGCGCTCGGGGTTTTAAAATACAAAGGACTCGGCATCGCGAGTAGCGATACCCCGAGGATTGACCGTTGACTATCGGCTTTCAGAATTTCGGTGGTTGAGCGACAAGGAGTAGTGTCACTAATCTCGCGACCTCGCGAGACCCGATCCCCCGATTTCTGAAGGGAGGATCGCGTGGAGTTATAACTGTGGGTAAAGAACTCCCAAGGGAGTTGGAAGAGCGTGGACTCTTCGGGCCAAAGTTTGTGAAGGTCCTGGAGGTGCGACCGTCGACTGAGGGGCAAGTTGCGTCAGAGTGGTATCAGAGCCCAGAAATCTTGTCTGTATATTGCAGGTGAGAGAAGGGAAGGAGAGAAAGGAAAGCACTCTGATACTCACGACTTGCGTCAGAGTGGTATCAGAGCTGAGTTGGAATTCTCTTTGTTCAGGTAGCAGAGAGGAGAGACATAATGCCGCCCAGGAGAGAGAGGCAGTTTCCTGATCGTGAGGACAGGGATGCCCGAAGAAGGGGTAGGCCAGTAGGTAATGTTGAGATGGAGCGCCAAATACGAGATCTCAAGGCGAGACTCGAAGATATGGAGACCACCCAAAGGCGTGGAGCCGACGCAGGGGAGTTCAGCAATCCTGAGATTGAAGAGGAAGCTGGACATGACCGAGAAGAGGTCACAGCAGAAGATGCCTCGACAGAGAGGTTGATCAAGGCCATTTCGAGGATGAGCTCGAAGACGAAGATGGACATCCCGACTTATGAAGGGAGTCTAAACGCAGAGGAGTTGCTGGATTGGATCCGAGCACTCGACACCTACTTCGATTATGAGGATATCGAAGAGGATAAGAAGGTAAGGCATGCCGTCACGAAGTTGAAAGGACATGCAGCCTTATGGTGGGACGAGCTGCAGGCAGACAGACGTTACAAAGGCAAACATAAGATCAAAAGCTGGGATCGGATGATCGCCAAGATGAAGGCGAAGTTCCTTCCGAGGGACTACCAAATCACTCTGTTCAGGTGTATGCAGAACCTGAGACAGAAGCTCATGACGGTGAAAGAGTACACCGAAGAATTCTACAGGCTCAATATTCGAGCTGGTCACCGAGAGAGTGATGACGAAAAAGTGGCAAGATACCTGAATGGCCTCAGGTATGAGATTCAGGACGAGCTGAGCATGCTGACCATCCGCATAGTTGAGGATGCGTATCAGATGGCTCTGAAAGCAGAAGAAAAGCTGAGCCGCAAGCAGGGACAGCGAGGCTGAGGCAGAAGCCAACCTAGAGGAAAAACTATTGTTCAAGAGCGAACACGGAAGCCCAAGGAGGATTGGAAGAGGCCTCAGGGTAGAGCTGAGAGAGGTGGAACCTCATAGCAGAGACAGCAAAATGCTGAGCCGAGGAGGCAGCAAGATGATCAGCAGGGAGGATATGCTGATGCAAATACATTTCCTCATACCCGAGGTAGAGGACGTGGTCGAGGAGGAGTTATCACATGTTTCACGTGTGGTAAAGACGGTCATAAAAATGTTGACTGTCCAGAAAGGAAAATGGACGGAGGAAGAGCTCACGTCGCTGAGGCGCAGAGGCATGACGCGGAGGAAGAAGGCAGCGAAAGTGGGAAGTCGCTGACAGTGCATAAGATCCTCTTGAAACCCGAGAAGGAGGTGGAGGACACAGCTCAGAGATGTCGATTGTTCCGGACGACTTGCAAGACCCAGGGCTGGAAGTGCAAGGTCATAGTGGACAGTGGGAGCACAGACAATCTCGTTTCAGCCGAGATGGTGGAGAAATTGGAGCTGAAGACACGCAAACACCCGAGTCCATACAGGGTGACATGGCTGCAGAAAGGACACCAGGTACATGTTACAAAACAATGCTTGGTAAATTTTAAAATGGGTGAATATAGGGATGAAATCCTGTGTGATGTCATTCCCATGGATGTCTTTCATGTATTATTGGGAAGACCATGGCAGTTTAACAGACATGTTGTTCATGATGGGAGGATGAACACATACACCTTGGAGAAGGATGGAAAATCACACACGCTGCTGCCGATAAAAGATAAAGAAGTGAAACCAGAAGTTAGCAGCACAATACTTCTCATGAGTGGGAAAGAGCTTCTCACAGAGTTGGAGAAGGATGAGGATCCACAGTTCTTTGTTGTCAGGAAGCCGCGGGTTGTCTTGACAAGAACAAGAGTGGACGACTTGCCAGAGGAGATTCAGGAACTACTGGGAGAGTTCGTTGATATCATCGTGGACAAAATACCTCGTTCGTTACCACCAATGAGGAGTGTGAGTCATCATATTGACCTCATACCCGGAGCAAGCCTACCGAATAAGGCAGCATACAGGTTGACACCTCAGGAGAATGAGGAAGTCAAAAGGCAGGTGCAGGATCTGTAGGATAAGGGACTGGTGAGAGAGAGCCTTAGTCCATGTGCTGTGTCGACAGTACTAAGTCCGAAGAAGGATGGAGGATGGAGGATGTGTACAGACTCCAGAGTGATCAATAAGATCACCATTAGGTATAGGTTTCCATTGCCGAGAATGGATGACTTAATGGATTGCCTGAGTGGGGCGAATTATTTTTCCAAGATTGATCTCAAGAGCGGATACCATCAGATCCGGATGAGAGAGGGAGATGAATGGAAAACAACATTCAAGACAAACGAGGGTTTGTACGAATGGTTGGTCATGCCATTTGGCTTGACAAATGCACCCAACACTTTCATGAGGCTAATGAATGAAGTCCTGCGGGAATTCATTGGTAAATTTGTGGTGGTGTACCTGGACGATATACTGATTTTCAGTAAAACCAGGGAAGAGCATTTAAAACATTTGGCCATAGTGATGAGAAGGCTACAGCAGGAGAAGTTGCTGGTTAATTTGAAGAAATGCTCGTTCATGCAGACAGAACTCATTTATTTGGGTTTTGTAATATCGGCAAATGAGTTAAAGATGGATCCTGAGAAGGTTGAAGTAATCAGGAAGTGGCCATCGCCGAGAAATGTTTTTGAGGTAAGGAGCTTTCATGGATTGGCAAGCTTCTACAGGAAGTTTATTCGGAACTTCAGTGGAATCAGTGATGCAATGATGGACACGGTGAGGAAGAGGCATAAAGTTTTTCAATGGACAGCCGAGGCTGAGAGGAGCTTCAATTTGTTGAAGCGGAAGATAACTGAGCAACCGATTCTGGTGCTGCCAGATTTTCAGAAAACCTTCCAGGTGAAGTGTGACGCCATCGGGTATGCTGTTGGAGGAGTTTTAAGTCAGGATGATAGACCTGTAGCATACTACAGCGAGAAGCTGGATGATGCAAAACTGAAGTACTCCACGTACGATAAAGAATTCTATGCCATCATTCAGGCATTGAAGAAGTGGAGGCATTATCTCATACCCAAAGAATTTGTGTTGTATAGTGACAACCATGCACTGCAATTCGTGAGTCAGCAGGAGAAGCTGAATCAAAAGCATGCGAAGTGGGTAGAGTACATGCAGAATTTCACGTTTGTGATCAAGCACATTTCGGAGACTGCGAACAAGGTCGCTGATGCCTTGAGCAGGAAGTGCTTGTTGCTGCAAGAGTTCAGGATCAAAACCTTGGGTTTTGAAAATTTAAAAGATATGTATGCAGGTGACACAGACTTTGGTGAAGCATACGAAGCAGCTGAGAATCCAGTTCTCAGGGATAGGAGTCCATGGATTGACTACCTGATCCAGGATGGATTTATTTTTAAAGGCAACCAACTGTGCATTCCAGATTTCTCTATGAGAGAGAATTTGGTAAAGGAAAAACACAGCGGAGGCTTAGCAGGTCATTTCGGGCATGACAAAACGTTCGCCAAGCTGAGCGAATCGTATTTTTGGCCGGGCATGCGTACAGATGTGAAGCATTTTGTTGACCGGTGCAGGATATGTCAACATGGGAAGGGCAGAAAACAGAACACAGGGTTCTATCATCCATTTCCCATACCTGAGAGGCCATGGGAAGCCATTAGCATGGACTTTGTGTTGGGCTTGCCGAGAACACAGAGAGGCGTGGATTCCATTTTTGTTGTAGTAGACAGATTCTCAAAGATGGAACATTTTATCCCATGTCATAAGACCAGCGATGCCACACATATCGCAAATTTGTTTTTCAAAGAGATCGTGCGATTGCATGGATTGCCGAGAAGCATAGTCTCGGACAGGGATACGAAGTTCATAGGTCATTTCTGGAGGACGCTATGGAAGAAGTTGGGGACTGACTTAGCTTTCAGTTCTTCTTACCATCCGCAGACAGATGGGCAGACCGAAGTAGTCAACAGAAGCTTGGGGGATCTGTTGAGGAGCCTGGTGACGGAGCATCATAGCAGCTGGGATCAGATCTTACCGCAGGCAGAATTCGCGTACAACGATTCAGTGAATCGAAGTACAGGTATGAGCCCATTTCAGATTTTATATGGGACACAGCCGAGGGGAGTGTCTGAGCTCAGGGAGCCAGAACAGGCTGAAACTAGCAGCGCGAGAGCTGAGGAGTTCGCTGAGGCGATGAAAGAACTTCACACGGAGGTGAAGCAGCGACTGCAGAAGACGAATCAAGAGTACAAGCGCAGAGCCGATCAGAGAAGAAGACAGCTTCAGTTTGAAGTTGGAGACATGGTTCTGGCACACTTGAGAAAGGAAAGATTCCCAAGGGGAACGTATAACAAGCTCAAGATGAAGAATATCGGGCCATGCAGAATTCTGAGGAAATTCGGCGAGAATGCATATGAGCTTGAGCTGCCGGAGGGCATCGGGATATCTCCGATTTTCAACATTTTGGATTTATACCCATATAAGGCCGAAGATACATGAGCTGGAGCTGAGGAACTAGTTGTCCAGTGGCATAAACAACTACCAGTTGCACAGAAGCCTGAGATGGAGTGCATACTGGACAAATGAGCAGGCAGAAAGACCAGGAGGAAGCAGTATTTTGAATACCTGGTCAAATGGAAGAATCACCCAGTGGAGGATGCCAGCTGGGAGACAGAGGCAGTTATTCAAAAGCATGGGCACACTGTGCAGGAGCTCATGGATAGGAGCTCATGAAATCTTTTTGAGCCGAGGAGTATGATGCAGGAGCATCGCTCACCTATCAAGCGAGCCAGCGCGTGGAGAAAAGGGGTAACAGCTGGACAGTGCCAGCATTCAAATTTTGAAACATTGTAATATGGCGGCGCCAAAACATTAATACTTAATGTGATGAAGCGCACTTTATATATGTAACGGACCTTGAGCGGATAAGCTCTTGTCCTTAGGTAGCTGAGGCATTTACTTAGATTTAATGCAAGTAGATAGAAAAATTAACTGTAGATTAGACAGTTCAGCTTTCGAGAGGGAAAACGGAGTATAGACACCCTCCCTTGTATCATTGTAAAGGAGATTATTCATTCAACATTGAGAGCAGGAAGAGAACAGACCAGAGAGAGTCGTGAAGAAACCTCCATGTACAGTTATTGAATTAATAGGAGAAGCCTTGATTCAATTCCATGGATGTGTTTGAGCTCTGTGTGTTGTTGATATTATGCTTATGCATGTTTTCTTCTTTCTATGCTTATCTTTTATATGCTGCTTATGTGATTGCATATCAGGTTCGAAACCTGAGAGAATGAGTTTCAATTGTTTCTCTACTTAGGCCAGGAAATTCCTGCATCGAGTGCAGTTGAATACCTCCGCATAGAGTGCGTCGAGGAGGCTAAGTGGTTGAACCTTTGTTCTCTTTTGTTCAGTGTTGGGTTTGAGTTATTAGAGCCATGCAAGTGAGTGCAGGTCGAATTCGAGTCTCAGTAGCAAGTCTTAGAGGAGGAAGGGTTGAAGCCGTTGCAGGCAGGAACTCACAAAGCCTTAGGAGACTTCAACACTTAGAGAGTGGTTGAAGGTTGAAGAGTGAGCAGAGTGCGTGAAGATTCTTTAAAGGAGTTAGAGAACGAAGCTCAAAAGGGATAGCTCCTTTCGTTCGCTGAATAAATCGAACCAATTGAAGTCGCACAGGACGAGGTGGCAGAGTAGAGATCTCTTCATAGAGGAAGAGAATCGACGACTTTGAATAGTCGTGCAGGCTCGCGAAGTCCCGCGAATCGTTGGATCTGAGAGAAGGAGCGAGGCGGTTAACCCTCAGGTGCAGGGAGGACCAGTTGTCGTTGCATATCGGCAAATCGGAGTTGGCGAGTGCAAAGGTTTCATGCACATCGAAATCGCGACGCGCGATTTCCCGATTTGATCGGGGCCGTCGGTTTCGGAGGGACAGGTGGCACGAATCCAGAGCATCAGGGTTTCGGCATTCGGGGTGTCCAGCAGCAGTAAACTTGGAGTCACGGACTCGCGATCTACGAAGTCCTGACGTGACGTGGCAGCGTGGGGCCCGGGAGACTTAGTGGAGGACAGGGGGCCTCACATCGGGGATCGACACTTCGGTGCTCGGGCTTTTAAAATACAAAGGACTCGGCATCGCGAGTAGCGATACCCCGAGGATTGACCGTTGACTATCGGCTTTCGGAATTTCGGCGGTTGAGCGACTGGGAGTAGTGTCACTAATCTCGCGACCTCGTGAGACCCGATCCCCCGATTTCCGAAGGGAGGATCGCGTGGAGTTATAACTATGGGTAAAGAACTCCCAAGGGAGTTGGAAGAGCGTGGACTCTTTGGGCCAAAGTTTGTGAAGGTCCTGGAGGTGCGACCGTCGACTGAGGGGCAGGTTGCGTCACAAGTGGAGGTTGATGTGGTGGTGGGAAATAAATGTTATCGAGAATGGTGATATCATATTGAGAGTAAGAAAAATGGTTAAGTATGGAGCTGTAAAGCATGATATGGAAAGTGTATTTTGGTGAATGCGGAAATGCAGGAGTGCAGGGTATGGAGAATAGAAGGAGAGATATGAGGGGACTCTCGCATCCGCATTCATGGAATATACTAAGTACCAAAAGGTTTGCAGGTTGTGGAAATAGGTGAGTCATTTTGGATTATGGGTAAATGTAGAATGTGGGGTTGTGGATCTAGGGAAAAGTAAATGAAAACAAAGGGAGGACCCTACATCTTCATTCAGGAAATTGGTTAAGTGTCAAAAAGGTAAAAAGTGCATTATGAGTGATGCATAAATGGGAAGGGTCTTTTCAAGTGTTGTGGGATTGCGTATTTGTGGGATGAGGGATAGCTTGGCCTTCCACAACAAAGAAAATTTCTAAGTGTTGGGATTTTCGAAGGGTGGAAAATAAACTAAATGTGGACTTGTGGTCTTGCGGACTTGGTGATATCCCACTCCGCAACCCACATTTAAAAAAAAAAGGGCTAAGTATAGGATATACAATAGACAAGAAAAATGACTATGGATGGGCCTTTATACAATAACATTGATCAACGAAAGTAGATTGAAAACTCCTTGAAGATTCAAATAAGTGCAACTCTTTATCTAGGTGTACATCCAATTCCTATATTGATGTTTTGAATATTTTCATCAGTGCCTAGATTTATTACCTCATATTGCATGGATGAATTATTCGTTTTGCATTTTGTTGAACTCCTTTAAATTTATTTTGAAGATCATAAAGTTTTTCAAGACAAACTACTGACCTTAGAATGACATTTTCATTTGTGGTTTCTAACTCTGGAGATGATTAATTTATTTCCAAATCACATTGTTGCTCATCAATGAATTTTTTTTTAAATGTATCCCCCTACGTGAGGAATTCTAAAATTTGATTCTTGTCATCAAACACTCTCCATTTTGAAACACTGTCAGCGACTGAGGGTCTGAAAATTAATTCAATGAAGAATTTGTTAGACGAGAAATCAACATAAGGGATTAACTTTGGTGCTACATTAGTGAGCAAGTCAACATCTAAATTTGGAGATCGTGGCACATAAATTATATTAAATGAATCAAAATTAAGAATTAAATTCCATACCTCATGATGATAATTTCTCAAGTGATTCAAAACATAGTGTATTAAATTTCTCACATGTTTGACTACAATTTTGGAATCACCAATAACCTTTAATTGTGTCACATTTAAATCAATGTATCTTTTGAGAACCTGAATTAATGCCCCATACTCAACTATGTTTTTTATGCACAGGAAGTCTAATATACAAGCTATCATATGTTTATTACCTTTTGGGTCCTTGAGGACGCATCCTACACTGGCACGCTTGCTTGGTTTGGATCCATTAAAATATCAAAACCAAAGTTTGTATTTACATCTACATTATCATAAACTAAATTTGTACAATTAATTACACCAACCTAAGTAGTATGAAGGAGCTCATATTGTTGACATGAATCTACAAAAGATGATGGCTCAACAATAAAATTACCCAAAAACGAATCTAAAGAGTAGTTATCAAGAGTGGATTGTGAGAACATTACAAGCTCGTTATGATCATTTAAGTCTATTATAGTGTGTTTCATATTCATTTCACATTTTACTGTACTTTTATTTGGTCAACCAATGTAATGAAACAATATATGTAATGGCTCTAACTTAATTATAACAACCATTAAATTAGAACACCACAGTAAAATTTAATAATTACTACATCTAGCACATTGAAAATCTAATTTTAAATAGTAATAAAATTTAACAACAATTTACTTCAAAATCATTCGTAACTCTAACCTGAACTTGATGCTGCCGCTTGCTTCCTTGCTTCCTTAGTTTGCTCCGCTTGCTTCCTTTACTTCCTTAGTTTTCTCCTTTAGCTTGCTCCTTAGGACACCACCCCAAAACCAACCTCCCTGCCGACTAGTAGCGCCTAGCCCTAGGATATCAATGGATATCCTAGCCCTCCGAGCCCAAAACCTCCACAGCCCCCCGGTGCA
>JZKD02S0085225.1:80662-99903 GCA_000966675.3 Picea glauca | reverse complement strand
CCTCCTTCCAGTTGCAGCTGGAAAACAAAGGAAGTTGGTGCTTCCAATGAATGTAATTCTTCAAGACATATAAGAAAAAGAATTATGTGGTTTTCTCTTGATTTGGGTTTCCACGTAAAACACTGGTGTATTGTGTATGTGTGTGATTGGTTATTTATTACTGCTCATTATTGGATAATAATTCTACATTTATATAACATTTGAAGAAAAAGGATTATAGTTACGTTATTATTGATTCACCCCCCCTCTCAGTAATCCAAAAATACATGTGATTGTGTTTGATTAAAAATATTGAATGTGTTCAATCCTTTATTTGTTCACTATCATACCTCTTCTTCTTTATTTTCCCACATCTTCCTTTATTCTTTCATTTTTCCCACATTATTGTTCATCAAGATTATCCTTTTTACCTATAATTCTGCAAAAAAAAAATTAGTATGTCTATTTTAAAATGTACAATCAAAGCAATTTTATTTGCAAAATGCAAATCAAAGTAAAAAAATTTCTTTGATTTCCTATTAGTTATTACTCAATCCAATTCAATTTCTAGAAATGCATCATCTGATTCAACGTGGCTAGAGAGGATGAAAAATTCTTTTTTGACAAGTGGTCAATGTTTTATCATCATACAACTGTAAAAAAATAATACCATATTGATCGGGTGAACTTAAGATCAAATATTTATAAGTTCTTCCTCGGTCATTATATTTTATGTGCATGATAACATATAGACCACAATATACCGTGTATTCTTTTGACCCTAGTCGTATCATGTATCCATATACAAAAATAAGGGATACATAGGTTACATTGAGTAAATAAGGCCATGATGACACATCAATAGAGACATGTCAGTGGTGAGTGAATGACACATAGAATGAACTCTAGATTCCACATAGGTCAACCCTAAAGACATGGCACGTAACTAGCAACTAATGTAGACATGCATCCAGTAACATCACAGAGGGCCTGATATCTGAAATTTGGAGCATCTAGGAGGCAACAATAACTCCCATGATTAATCATTATGGATCCAAATACAATTGATGATGGGTGATATGAGGTATCCAAAGAATCCAGGGCGTTCAAAAATAGTTCTACAAACTCAACCCAGATGTCGAATATAAATCATATGCAAAGAGAAATATGGAATCTGGAGTATCTAAGAGGTCAAGTTAACATTTATCACTAAGATATCATATTGGGATACAATGGCAGATAAATCACATCCAATATCTAGGGTCTGGAGAGGATAAAACAATCAATCCTAAATTTCCTTTCAGATATGAATGCAAGACTCATGGGAAACAATTATCTGGTGAGCTAAAATAAAAATTCGATGAGCCCTCTCCAGATCTGGATATGTCAAGACCATTATCATCCTTTCTCAAATTAATTTGATGAACAAGCATCTAGATACTGATTCAAGATGTTGAAATCTAAATATTCAGGTAACTCAAGTTATGATTGTTGATTATTGATCCAGATACTTAAAAATGACGTTTCCTTTAGAATTTGAACATTATGTGAAGCAAATGAGAATTCCAATTTGATTAAACAAAAAATAAATAAATAAATCAAAAGAACATCATTGAAACAAAATTGTAAACAACTTATATAGATTTATAAAAATTGATCAAACATGAACTAAACAACATAAAATATGTACAAATTTGATAGGATCAAATTAAACCATTTAGAAACAAAGAAAAATGAAGGGTCCCCATTATTTAATGAAGGAATCATAAAATAATAGGGTGGTTGTTGTATTGTCTACAATAGAAACATTGCATGGAAGAAATTACAATACTCTAGTTAGTTAGGACAATATAGCAAACATAGTAGTACTTGGGATAAAGTTTCCTCGATAAATGGAAGAGAAAATTGTCAATATCAAGCAAAATTTAAAGGTGGCATAGGACAAGTAAAAGAGTTATGAAGATAAAGGATATATACCAAGGGAATTATAGTTCGGGAGCATGTATTTCTAAAAGTGAAACCAAATAACATTTCAATGAAGTTGGGGAGCTGCACTAAGCTAACAACTAGATATTGTGGTCCAATTGAGATCTTGGATAGGTTAGGACCTATTGCATGCATTCTTGTATTTCCTACTAACATAAAAATTCATAATGTATTTCATGTATCTTTGTTAAAAAATATGTGCATGGATTGAACCAAGTCATTGATTGGACTTTGGTCCAGGTGGAACCAAAAGGTGACTTCTAGGAGCAACCAGTGTCCATATTGGTAAAGGTCCAATGGACCCATTACAACCCGAAAGAAGTAACCTATGATCTAGAAGGAGCTATGTGGGAAGCGTATCGACATGTTTTTTCAAATTTTGATGTCAAAATGTTTTGATATTGCACATAGTTTGAATGTTACACTGGGGAGACTGCAAATCTAAAGGGAGGGATATGTCATACCCCAATTTTGATCCCTATATTATTAATGTATATGTATATGATGAAATGGATATAATACAAACATATGTTACTTGTAAATTGTACATTGAATGATAATATAAATACTTAATGGGTTGCAAAAGAAGAAGAACAAAGAATGGGGGCATATGAGTCCATGAGAGGGGAAAGAAAGGGGGTTTAGGGGCTAAGGGGAGAACAATTTTATTTTATTGATGTTTTACATTATTTAACCTTTGATTTATTAAACCTTTGATTTATGTTTATCCTAAGTTCTTAAGCTTGGGATTAGTTTCCAAAAGAAAGGTATGAGGGCTTCTTATGAAGGCATGTGATCTCTCACATGCATGAAAAATATGACCCATCATATTTGGGCATGCAAGGTATTATTCATGTTCATTCTTCCTTGTGCTTTTTTCTTTGAACTTGTGATTCCATAGTATTGATGTAATAAAATGTTGGAAAATTATAGCCAGGAAACTATGAGGGTATTATGAATGTGTGCAAGGGGAAATTGTTGTTAATGAGGAAATTTAACTACAAGTGATAATACTTGGAATCCTTGCAATGAGATTTCCTATCCAAATTAGAGACTTGGAGGGAAGTGGGATATCTCGAGGGATTATTTAGCAGAGAAGGGGATCCCATTCCTTGGGTTGTGAAAGTTTAGAGGAAAGAGGGTCGGTGGAAACTTACTGGTGAACTCTACGAATTGGGTTGTGTGAAGAGACTAGAGACAAGACATAAACAAAATCACCCTTGTGGATTTTTATATCCTTAGGTAGGGAATGGCCTTTATTGTAGAGAGATTAAGTGGATTGGAGAACTTATGGTTGTGTGGAATGTCCTTCTTTTATAGCAAGTTGGTGAATAATTTCTAGAAATATAATTGTTCTTGATTTACATATGAATGTGTTAAACTATTATGGTTGTTCCATGAATTGAATTAGTTTATAGTTTGTTAAGTGTTTTTTACATGTTTAAGCTTTCATTTGTAATTTATGGTGTCATTGTGGCTGAATGGTTGAACTATAATTGCATAATATTGTATTGTGATGCATGCAAGTGTTAAATAATTAATAACAAGACAATGGGGAAAGGTATCAGAAGAGGTGATTCAAAGAATGGAAGTCTAAATGCATTGCATAATGGTATCATAGAAAACATTAGTGTGAATATGGTTTGATATGGAGTACCCTATAGCCTCAATAATGCACTGGGGTTATTGGGTATATTACATTATCAATCCTACCAAAATCAAATAAGATAATAGGGAAGAATTATTTAGCATGAATCTGGGCTAGGTGGAATATCACAACATTAGGTACTAATTAGTAGTTAGCATGGTTGTATTTTTTCTTCTTTAGTGTAGTGTAAAAGCTTAAACTTTGAAGAGAAGAGAGGGTTTACAAGGAGGATGTATTCTTACCTAATTGTTATTATTATTCCTCGCATTAGGTTCTATAGACTACACTCTTGTCAATGATCAATTACAACTCCCTAGAATAATGCCATCTAAATTGTGTTAAAATACAATAGCAATTTCACAATTTGTAATTCTTTTTATCGAATATATTAATACAATGTTGAAGGATCATATCCTATCATTGAGATGGGGGTCGTGAATCAGTGACTCAATAATTTGTCAATTTTTATTTTGTTAATGCAAACAAAACTTTTAACACAATATTTATCATGGAACCCAATTGGGAAAACCACAAACACTTTTCTATTAACTACAAAATTTTGTTTTACATGTTACATAGACAGAATATGTTCTTCCTTTTAGATCAGCACCAACTGATTAGGATGCACACACACTCTTGTTCACCAGCCCCAACTGGTAGGCGGCTTCAATGCCCTATTTAGTCAGCTACAACTGACAAGGAAGCACCAACTCCCCTGCAGGCACCAACCTGCCCTTGCACCACCCAACCTCCCTTATTTTATGAATCTTGAAAACATGTGTATCATGTCTTCACTTCATCTCTCTCTTCTTCTGTGATTTAATATATCTTTTGATTCGGACTGCAGAGACACTTTCTTCTCACCACACTTTCTCATTTATATAATCTTCAAAATGACGTGATTTATAACAAATTGTGTCCTTTTGCTTGGACCATCGCACCTCCTCATTTAACTTAACCATCATCTCTGCAACTACTGAAAAAATCGAGTTCTGCTGAGGCGCTTCCTTCAAACCATTACATATGACTGACAACGCAAAACCACAGGCTTATCGACTTAAGCAATGTATAATATTTTTCCTTTAATTCTCTTATTCCATATGACCACGGGTAGTGACCAGGCACTAGCCAAGCGAGTGCTTAATCACTTATCATAATCAATGGTCACATTTTAATCTCTCAATTAGATGGACGGTTCTCATTTACCTCGGGACTTTGAGGGTTCAAATAATCGTAGCTATGTTTTCCTCTAGAGTGATCACCTGCTGAATAAGTCATAAAACGGTGGATATCGCTTACTATCGGTTAACACTTCCACTTACACTATCCTTCCACTGTACTGGATAAACGGTTGAGAATTATCTTGAAGTGTTCTTCAGATAGGATGACTCATGTCAACTTCGAGACTTCGTCTTTTGGGACTTTGGGACTTAGGTCATTTGCTAGTGGTGAAAATCTTGAAGTAAAACTCCCAGAGTGACGTCACTTGTTGACATGACATGGGCCGAGTGGCTGCCACGTGTCACTCATATTTGTGATTTACATGTACCTGAAATGACAATTTCATCTTGACACTTGTCATTATCTGACTGTTCCACATGTCCTTGATGATGTGGTCTGCTAACGTAGATCTCCCGATGTGGCACATATTCTTCTCCTTGATCTAACGGTTAGAATACTATCTGAAATGTATCTCAGATCGATGGTTGAGAGTGACTTCAGAATTTCAGCCTTCGATACTTTGGGTAATTCGATCTCTCCACTTCCCAGTTCTCATGAAGTGAGATTCCCTAAAGTGTAACCTCCTCACAACTTATAACTCGAAATGAATGTTGGTCATTGATCATGATCTTAGATTGATGGCTCGATCTCTCTACGATGTTATTTTTCCTTGGTTTAAATCCAACTGCTCTTCTTCTTTTCTTATCCTAACCTTCCACTTTAAAGTGATCCAACGACTATCAACAATTTGGGTATTCAAGATCTCAATTCTTGTGCCTTGCTTATCCTATCCTTCCACAACTATCGGGAATTTGGGTATTCAAGATCTCATTTATTTTTCCTTGCTTATCCTATCCTTCCACTTAACTTGATCCATCGGTCGAGAATGATCTCAAAGTAGATCGATGATCAAGGATTATTGTGGGGTCATCAACTAGCATGACATTTAAAACTATCATCGAGTTCCACAATGGAAGCTGCTTTTTGGTAGTGGAACTGATGCCAAACGTAGATCTATTGACGGGTGGCCATCAACAATCAATGTGGATTCTGGAACCATAACTTGCGCGTGGTTTATCCTGTCACCCAAACTCCTCAATTAAAGTTGTACGATTGTTGGTGGATCAACCAAAGTCATCGATATTTGAATCTACAAGATCTGACGGTCCTAACTAATTGCGGGATTGGAAATAACACATCGTTTAATTCTCCTTTCTTTCTGAAATCTATCCCTGTCGTTGATATGGATCTTGCGTATCTGATGGTCACAAATTAATCTGATCATTTTGTGGATCAACCATAGTCATCGATCTTTGAGTTGATGAGATCTGACAATCTAGACTAATTGTGGGATTGGAAATAGCATGTAGTTTAATTCTCCCTTCGCGCTCCGCAATCAATCCCTGCCCTTGATCTGGCTTGCATATCCGACAGTCACAACTTGATCTGATCATTGACAAATCCTCCAATGATCTTTAATCCCATGGTCACTCATATGAGCAACGTTCGTTACATGATATGATCAACACCGCCAATTTCTTGATTGGATAGTTGTTGAGGCTTCTCACCTTTTCCTGTGCATTGATCGAATTCTCAGTCTTTCCATCGATCCCAACGATATTTCTACAATGCGCTCTTCCTTATGAGATTTGATTTTCATTTGCTAACCCTCCTGATATTTAATATCTTCATATTGTCCTACTGTTTGACATCAATGACAACACATTAATGACACTATATCCAATAATCTCCCCCTTTTTCATTGATGGAAACACACCAACTTTATACACAATATCCCCCTATTATGATGCTTCTCTCCTCTTCATTTACTCTCCCCCTTTGACATCAATGAAAAATGGTTGCTTCCCCTATGGTAAATCTCTTTTTGTCTGTATACTTCTGACCAAAATCTAAACTCGGGTAACTCCTCTTGCAATAATACTTTTCCTGTCATAACTAAATGACTCCTTCTAACTTTGATTCTTGTCTCCCCCTGAATTGATGCTAATTGATGAATTATTTTATTGAGATATTATATTAGAAGAGCGATTACTCCCAATCTTTGTCTGAGATATTAAAATACATCTCTTCTTAAGGGTTTTGTGAAAATATCTACCACTTGTTCTTATGTTGGGACATATTCCAATTTAATGTTCTTATTTTCAGCCTAATCTCTTAGATAGTGGTATTTTATGGGAATGTATTTTAATTTGGAGTGTTGGACAAGGTTCTTGGAGAGACTTATAGCGCTTGTATTATCACAGTAGATAGTAGTAGGTTCTTCAAATACTGTTTTGATGTCTTGTAAGGTTTGTTTCATCCATTCCACTTGTGTGCAACATTCTACTGGTACAATATACTTAGCTCCAGTGCTAGACAGAGAAATTGAGGACTGTTTCTTGCTTATCCAAGATACCATTGATTCTCCCAAAAAGAATGCTTCTCCAGTTGTACTTTTTTTTTCATCTACACAACCTTCCCAATCTGCATCTGAATAGGCTTTTAAAGTGAATGAATCCTTAATAGGGTACCACAAACCAAGATCTATGGTTCCTTTCAAATACCTAAAGATTATTTTCACAGCTTGAACATGGATCTCTTTTGGTGTTTCTTGGAATATAGCCACCATCCCAACAACTTGCTTGACATCAGGTCCAGAATTTGTTACATAGAGTAAACTCCCAATCATTGATCTGTAGTGTTTTGGATATACAACTTTGGACTCATATTCCTTGCTTAGTTTGCATCCAACTATCATAGGTGTACTAATAGGTTTGCAATCCTTTCTTTTCTAACTGGAATCTCTTAAGCATATCTTTAACATACTTAGACCGATGGATAAAGAATCCTCTTTTGGATTGTATTATTTGTAATCCAAGAAAGAAATCCAGTTCGCCAAGCAAGGACATTTCAAATTCTTGTTGCATACTTATAGCAAAGTCCTTACTGATTTTTTCATCATCACTTCCAAATATAATATCATCAACATATACTTCCACAATAATCATCTTATTACCAACAATTTTAAAATAAATATTGTTGTTTGTTGATCCTCTTTTGAGGCCTTGTTTTTGTAAATAAGAATCTAGCCCTGCATACCATGCTCTGGGTGTTTGTTTTAGCCTATAGAGTGCTTTATTTAGTTTACATACATAGTCTCCTTTGTTAGTTAATTGAAATCCTTCTGGTTTCTCAATATAGACTTCCTCTTCTAAGTTTCCATTGAGAAATGTTGACTTGACATCCATTTGGTATACTTTAAATTTTTTGTAGCTGGAGAAAGCTAAGAACATCCTAATTGCCTCTAATATGGCCATAGGTGCAAATGTTTCTTCATAGTCTACTCCTTCAACCTGAGCATACCCTTTACATACCAATTTAGCTTTGTTCCTGATTACTTTCCCATTCTCATTCATTTTTTTTTATATACACCCATTTAGTTCCAATGACATTTTTATTTTTTGGTCTTGGAACTAGTTCCCAAGTTTGATTTTTTTCAATCTGGTCCAATTATTCATTCATAGCATTGACCCAATTCTCATATTTGCATGCCTCTTTGATTGAGCTGGGCTCAATATGTGACAAGAGTGTTATTTCTGTCTGATACAACAGTTTTCTTCTTTTGTGCACTCCATCACTTTTATTTCCAATAATTAGTTCTTCAGGATGATTCTTTTGAGTCATTCTTGAGCGTGTCTTTGTGTCTCTTCTTGGGGATTCTTCTCTTAACTCTTCTTCTCTAATATCTTCCTCTTCTTCACAAGAGTGTTATTTCTGTCTGATACAATAGTTTTCTTCTTGTGTGCACTCCATCGATTTTATTTCCAATAATCAGTTCTTCAAGATGATTCTTTTGAGTCATTCTTGAGGGTGTCTTTGTGTCTCTTCTTGGGGATTCTTCTCTTAACTCTTCTTCTCTAATATATTCCTATTATTCACTAGTATCCATATCATCCTCTTTCCTTTCTTCTTTATTCTCTTCTACTTCATCTGCTTGTGTACTTACTAACTCATCATCATCTTCATCTTCACTGTCAAGTAAAGTCTCTTGATGTTTGATCCTTATCGTTTTTAAATCATCCACCTTGACATCTACAATCTCAACAATATTATGCAATCTAAGATTGTATCATCTGTATGCTTTCTTGGTAGAAGCATATCCAAGAAAGATACCTTTATCAGATCTAGCATCAAATTTTTTGATATTCTCATCAACCTTTTGATGTAGCACTTACTTCCAAAGACCTTGAAGTATTTTACCGAACCATAGTTCATAAGGAATCATATTATTATTAATCTTGAGCTGACCTATGTTCAATATGTATATTGTTGTTCTTACATCTTCCCTCCAATATCCATCAGATAATTTTTCTTCATTGAACATAGTCCTTGCAGCCTCTTGAACTGTTCTATTCCTTCTCTCAGCAATCCCAGTTTGTTGAGGTGTTCTGGCAACAGAGAATTGTCTTTTTATTCCATGGGTTTCACAGAAGAGATCAAACTCTTTTGAGGTGAACTCACCACCATTGTTTGATCTAATACGTTTGATTTTTGTCTCTTTTTCGTTTTCAACAAGGGTCTTAAAAGATTTGAATTTGTTAAGTGCTTCTAATTTTTCCTTGAGAAAACATACCCAACCCATTCTAGTAAAATCATCAATGAACATCATAAAGTAGGAATCTCCTTGCAAACTCTTGGTCCTTGTAGGTCCATAGAGGTCGGTGTGAACAAGCTCTAAAGGTTTTTAGGTTGAGTATTATTTTGTCTTGAACCTTATTCTAGTTTGCTTCCCTAGTTGACAGTGTCTACACATAGGATTTGAGGGATTTATGATCTTTGGCAAGTTTCTTACTGCCCCAAGATTGTTTACTTTCACTAAACTGTCAAATTTAATGTGCCCCAACCTTCTATTCAATAGCCAACTTTCATCTACTAAATTTGTATGGCACTCCTCATTCAATTTTGTATTTAGTATGTATACAATCTCGGGAGTTCTAGGAGCAGTACCAACCAAATTTCCTGAGTCCTCTCTCCTAATCTCACATTTCTGGGAATCAAAGATGCAAAAGTACCCTTGATCACAGGTTTGGCTGACACTTAATAGGATAGGTTTCATATTTTCAACAAGTAGCACATCCTTGGCTTTGTCTTTTCCCAAACTCACAGTGCCTTTCCCAAGTATGTTACATGAAGTGTTGTCACCAAATGTAACTTTACCCTTTTGTTTATTTAAGTTCAAAAAATTGTCCTTGTTTCCTGTCATATGTTTTGAGCACCCTCTTTCAACATACCAGAGATCTTCTTTATCTTGAGCTTTCAAGGCAATGATACATTCCTCTTTTGATGTTTTTTCTTTCCAAAACTTCTTTTTCTCTCTAATGAACTTTGGTTTTTCTGAGACTTCCATTAATCTGCAACTACTGGACTTATGTCCATAGTTATGACATATGAAGCATTATATGTCCCCTTCTTGTAGAGGTGCAAAGGATTTATGGTTTCTTCTTTTAACTTGATTCACTTTTTGGTTATTTTTAAGGTTATAGTTCTTAACCCTCAAATTTTTCCTTCTATAAGCTCTACAATTCATAGCTTTGTGTCTGAAATTAGAGCATGCAAAGAAATAACCAAAGAAAATGTAAGGATACATGTTTTGATAAACCTTCCTTGGTTTTCTCTTATATTCCTTCTTGATGGGTTGAAGTAGTCCTCTGAATTTCTGATCATTACTTGTCTTCTCTTCATCTTTCTTCTTGAATGTATTGAGGAGAGAAGTTGCATAATATTTTGAGTTAACTTGGTTTTCTTATTAACAATAACCTATTCCATTTTTATTACTTAAATCCATTTGTGTGGTAATAATCTTATCTAATATTTTAGAGCTATTTTCATATCTTGTTTGAATGAGTTTTGCATCAAGTTATTTTCTTAGGTGAACTATTTTTTCCTCCATTCTTTCACAGGTTATTTGTTTTTCTTTAAGAGACTTTTCCAGACTTTCTTCCATCCTATTTTCTTCTAGGATTTGGTTTTTCAGGTTGCTCATGAGTTTCTCCATCTCTTTTTCTTTATGTTCATGTTTTTCATTTTGTTCAACTACAAGACTTTTCAGTTGTCTATATCTGGTTTTGTATTTTCTTAATTCATCCAAGGCATTGAGAAGTTCTTCTTCCATATTAACCTCTGCTTCATCTTCTGACTCTTCCTCATGCTAAATTTATTCTATCTTATTAGGTTCTTCAATACGTAGAAAAAGGAATTCATTATCATCACTGTCACTGGATTCTGATGAACTGTTGCTTTCTTCTTTTGAGTTAAAAAAATTTTCCCTTTGTAAAACCCTTTTTTGTAGTCGGGTTTTTCCTTCTTATTGTATTGTTTATTTTTGTCTTCTACATCTATGGGAGTGGTTTTTGGAACATCATATCCCTTTTCAACTTATTTCCACACTTCTAGTCCAATGGACATCAGATAGATTTTCATTCTAACACTCCAGAAGACATAGTCTTCACCATCAAATAGGGGGCCTTTTGATTACATCTTTGACTGCTGATCCATTATGATGTATATTTCTCTTCAAGTGATTTAAAACTTTAGTGACGAGACCCACTTGGATACCAATAGAAGGATCAAATCTTGTCACTAAGAGGGGGGGGTGAATCAGTGACTCAATAATTTGTCAATTTTTCTTTTGTTAATGAAAAAAAAAATTTTAACACAATATTTATCATGGAACCCAATTGGAAAAACCACAAACACTTTTCTATTAACTGCAAAATTTTGTTTTACATGTTACATAGATGGAATATAGTATTCCTTTTAGATCAGTACCAATTGATCAGGATGCACCCACACCCTTGTTCACTAGCACCAACTGGTAGGAGGCTTTGACCCCCTGTTTAGTCAGCTACAACTGACAAGGAAGCACCAACTCCCCTACAGGCACCAACCTGCCCTTGCACCACCCAAACTCCCTTATTTTCTGAACTTGGAAAAATTTTGTATCATGTATTCACTCCATCTCTCTGCTTCTATGATTTAATATATCTTTTGATTCAGACTACAAAGACACTTTCTTCTCACCACTCTTTCTCATTTATATAATCTTCAAAACGACGAGAGTTATAATGCATTGTGTCCTTTTGTTTGGACCATCGCACCTCTTCATTTAACTTAACCATCATATTTTCAACTACAACAAAAATCAAGTTTGCTAAGGCTCTTCCTTCAAACCATTACATATGACTGACAACGCAAAACAACAAGCTTATCGACTTAAGTGATGTATAATCTTTTTCCTTTAATTCTCTTATTCCATATGACTAGAGGCAGTGACCAGGCACTATCCAAGTGAGTGATTGATCACTTATCAGAATCAACGGTCACATTTTAATAACCTGATTAGATGGACGGTTCTCATTTACTTCAGGAATTCAGGGGTTCAAATAATCATTGCTCTATTTTCCTCCGGAGTGATCACCTGTTGAATATGTCATAAAATGGTGGATTCTACTTGTTGTTGGTTAACACTTCCACTTACACTATTCTTCCACTATATTGGATCAATGGCTGAGAATGCTTTCGAAGTGTTCTTCAGATCGAACGACTCATGTAAACTTTGGGACTTTGTCTTTCGGGACTTCGGGACTTAGGTCATTTGCTGGTGGTGAAACTCCCAAAGTAAAACTACCGAAATGACGTAACTTGCTGACGTCACTTGTTGACATGGCATGGATTGAGTGTCTTCCACGTGTCACTCAGATTCGTGATTTACACGTACCTGAAATGCCAATTTCATCTTGACACTTGTCATTATTTGACTATGCCACATGTCCTTGCTGAAGTGGTCTATTGACGTAGATCTCCCGATGTGGCACATATTCTTCTCCTTGATCTAACGGTCAGAATACTATCCGAAATCTATCTCAGATCAAAAGTTGAGAGTGACTTTGGAATTTCCACCTTCGGGACTTCGGGTAATTCGATCTCTCCACTTCCTAGTTCTCCCGAAGTGAGATTCCCCGAAGTGTGACCTCTTCACAACTTATAACCCGAAATGAATTTTGTTCGTTGATCATGATATTAGATCAACGACTCGATCTATCTGCAATGTTGCTTTGCCTTGGTTTAAATCCAACGGCTCTTATTCTTTGATTATCCTATCCTTCCACTTTAAATTGATCCAACGACTATTGAGAATTCGGGTATTCAATATCTCAGTTCTTTTGCCTTGATTATCTTATCCTTCCACTTAAATTGATCCAACGACTATCGAGAATTCGAGTATTTGAGATCTCAGTTCTTTTTCCTTTCTTATCCTATCCATCCACTTAACTTGATCCATAGATCAAGAATGGTCTCAAAGAATATCAACGATCAAGGATGATTGTGGGGTCCTCAACTAGCACGACGTTTAAAACTATCGTCAAGTTCCACAATGGAAACTGCTCGTTGGTAGTCGAACTGATTCCAACCGTAGATCTATTGATGGGTGACCATTGATGGTTGATGTGGATTCCAGAACCATAACTTACACGTGGTTTATCCCGTCGAAAAAACTCCACAATTGAAGTTGTGTGATTATTGGTGGATCAACCACAATCGTCAATCTTTGAATCTATAAGATCTAACGGTACTGACTAATTGTGGGATTGGAAATAACACATTGTTTAATTATCCTTTTTCTCTCCACAATCTATCCTTGTCATTGATCTAGAGCTTGCGTATCCGACGGTCACAACTTAATATGATTGTTCGGTGGATTAACCATAGTCGTCGATATTTGATTTGATGAGATCTGACGATCTAGACTAATTGCGGGATTGGAAATAACGTGTATTTTATTTCTCCCTTCGTGCTCTGCAATCAATCCCTACCCTTGATCTAGCTTGTGTATCTGACGGTCACAAATTGATCTAATCGTCGACCAATCCTACAACGGTCCTTAAGCCCATGGTCACTCATATGAGCGATGTCTATTACATGAGGCGATCAATACCGTCAATTTCTTGATCGAACGGATGTTGAGGCTTCTCGCCTTTTCTTGTGCATCGATCAACTCCTCAGTCTTTCCATCGATCCCGATGGCATTTCTACAATGTGCTCTTCCTTCTTAGTTTTGAACTTCATTCGCTAACCCTCCTAAGCTTTAATCTTTGCATATAGTCCTATTGTTTGACATCAATGACAACACATTAATGACACTATATCCAACAAATGTTAACATGATGCTAATAATATATTATACATTTATCTACATGATGTTATTCTAACACAACATGATGCATAAATGACACAAACCTAACAACTACGACACATGGAAATTTTTAGTGATATGTCTACAACATCGAAACAATATTGCTCAATGTAAACATGACACAAGAGGTTATTCAAAGAATGGAAGTCTAAATGCATTGCATAATGGTATCATAGAAAAAATTAGTGTGAATCTGGTTTGGATATGGAGTACCTCATAGCCTCAATAGTGCACCGGGGTTATGTTGACCAAAATTGGTCACCTATATTTTCCACTCTTGAATTCATAAAAAAAAATGATATCGGAAGATGAAATTTTTTGAACTATTATAAGTTCATTGTATATCCTTCGTTCTCAGCTTTGCCATGCATTTCTTTGAATTAGAATCTGAGTCTCTATGACCAAGGTATGCATAGTTTTGTCCAAAATTCCAATAGAGATATTACAAGAAGAAATGTGAAGAATTTTGCTAAGTTTCATTTTCCCCTCACCCCTCCTCTCCTTTCCATATTTAACCATTTTATCTCTTACTAAATTTTCCACACTTAGCCATTTTTCCTTATTCTCCCTCCATACTTAACTATTTCCACGTTCACATTCATTTTCCCTTTTTCTTATCTATTTCCATGTTCACATTCATTTTCCCTTTTTCTTTATTTTCCCAATTCTTTTTATTTTCCTTTCCATTTCTTTTTCTTATTTTCCTTTTCCCTTAACTCTTTTTATTTTCCATATAATTCTTTTTATATTCCATATTTTCCATTTTTCACGTAAACCATTATATATCTTCCAACACTTAGTCAATTTCGATTTTGGACTTTCAGACTTGCAGAGTCATGTTTAATGTTCAAATTATATACTTTGTAAGTCGTCTAATGTTCTCCACACTTAGAATTTTTCACAACTTTTTACCATTAATTACTTCCCTACCTACCTTCGTGTTCACATAACCCCTCCTATTCCCCATATTATTTAAATAATTTTTCTCTTATCCTAATTTCAATGGGCATATCTCCAAGTGACACATGGCATACATATGGAAGCTAAGCATTGGTGACACATGGCAGCAAGTAAAATCAGGACACGTGGAAACAAATCAGGTGGTGACATGTGGCAGATCTGATATACTATCACACAGGGACACTGGGCGATGATGTGGATGTTGACTCATGTTGACTAGGTGATTATGAATATTCCATTGGGCGTTGACTAGGCATGAGGTGGACTATGATTGGAAAATCAAAATTTTAATTATTCATTAATTTTCTAAGGGGTTGAGCTACAAGTCTCCATAGTCTTCATTTGATTCTTATTAAGTGTATATTACATTTTTCAATATATACACTAAACACTCTTAAAATTCCATGCATGTGGGATAATAATTATAAATAAAAGTCAAAATTTAACAAAGGAGGTTGAAATTCAATCCAATGGCCCACATTTGCCCATCAAACTTGATTGGTGATGGCTGAGTCACGATCTTGCAAAGGCTATATCTTGAGCTCCCAACCTCCATTTCCAACAACATTTATACCGTTGGAAAGGTATTTAGATGAAGAATATGATGGGAAAGGTATTGAGAGATTAAATTTTCCAAAAGTGTTTGAAAAAATTAAAATATCAGTCAATAACAGTTTTATGCTTTGTTGATAAATCTGTTGAATACCTCGACTTCACGAGGTCATATCTTGAGATTCGGGAGTCGGATTTGGACACAATTTATATAGTTGGAAAGATAAGAATATGGATATCACATAGAAATTGGTTTCAATGACTGAAAGTTTGATTATCCTATCCATTAAATTAAATTACAATCATATTTTTAAAAGGACAATGAATTAAATTTTGAAAATAAAAGTTTAATTAATTTTTTTCATATAAAACAAAAAGGGACCCATTTTAAAAATATGGATATTAATGATGTAATTTAATTAATGAGGACTTAATGAGGAATTAATTAAAGAGGATAATTCAAGAATAAAATTGTACAAGAAATTCAAGAAGGAAAAACCCTAATTACTCAAGTAGTTAGAAGAACCGACTTTAAAAGAGATGAAAGACATAATCAAGTAGACAAAATAAAAATTATGAGAAGGGTAGTGAAGAATATCAGAGGAAGAATAAGGTACAACCATGAATACATAGCCAAGATTCTGATCAAATAAAATAGATCTCCATCTCCTCCACTCGTTCTATTCTTCTACACCATTTCTCATAGCTTTATGCTTGAGTCTCTAAATTGGTCACAAGGTTCCGTTCTTGAGTGTTCTTCTTGTATTATTCCAAAATATTTTTCTTGTATGATCATGGAGTATTTACAGCCATATACATGATTGTCAAATATTTTGTAATGAAGAACATTTTTTATGAATAAACTCCACAAAGAATTTCTTTGGGGTTGATTTCGACTGTATCTTGTAACTTTGAGTCTTAAGTATGAGGTATTTGAGATTGACCTATCAAATTATCTTTTGATATTGATAGTAATAATCTTTTAAAATTCTTTGAGATGATCAAATTATTCTCTCATATTTTTCATGAGGAAGACATGGATGCATTTATATATCATCAAGAATATTGTGTGTGTGATGTTGATCACAAACAAATTCATATGATGAAGCCCTCCTTCAATCTTTTCATTTTTTTAAAGACTTCTTGTTGCATACAAAGATCTGATTAGGTTATTGAAAAAACATATCATTTCATAATTTCAAGCAATAAATATCTAGGGTTTGTTTCCTTAGCATTCTCTTAATCCAAGATATCACAAATATATCTTTTATCCCAAGAGGAGTACCACCTCTCTAAAAACATAGGGGGATTCATATCCTCACGAGGTTGTTGTTTCAATCCTCACGGATAGCATCAACAGGTTATTGGGTATATTACATTATCAATCCTACCAAAATCAACTAAGATAGAAGGGAAGAATTATTTAGCATGAATCTTGGCTAGTTGGTATATCGCAACACTAGGTATTGAGTAGTAGTTAGCATGGTGGTTTTTTTCTTCTTTAGTGTAGTGTAAAATCCTAAAATTGGAAGAGAAGAGATGGTTAACAAGGAGGATGTATGATTACCTAATTTCTACCATGATTTCACACTTTAGGCTCAATAGACTACACTCTTGTCAATGATCAATTGAAACTCCCTGGAAGAACGCCTTCTAAATATGTGCAAATGCAATAACAATTTCACAATGTGTAGTTTTTTTTATCGAAGACATTAATATGATGTTAACATGATGCTAATAAGATGTTATACATTTATCTACATGATGTTATTCTAGCAGGACACGATTCACAAATAACACAAACCTAACAACTACAACACATGGAAAATTTTAGTGACATGTTTACCACACAAAAGCAATATTGCTCAATGAAAACACGACACAAGTGAAAGTTTGAAAATTTTATCTTTTTTGAAGTGTTTTCAACATCATTAATATTATGTAATTTTAGTGAAAAATTTATGTCACAAACAAAATAAATGAACCTAAAAGATAGACTATGGTGACACAAAATAGTGAAGCTACAAACCCATATTACAGTAGTGGAAGAGGCACTCACCTTCCTTAAGCTCCTTTATTTCATCTTGCTAGAAATTTACAGTAGGGATCATAACATTGAGTTAGTCATTGATGATCTATTTTCCCTTATTTGACTCAAAATTAGAGTCTAGCCTAGAATCAAAGTCCAAGAATTTTTGTTGGAAAATTGGTTGTCATTGATGTCAACCTTAAAATAATCCCTAAAGAAAATCCCAAAAGCCTCTAAAAGTGATAATGATGTGTCCAATTGAAGAAGCATTGAAGGGGCTTGAAGGAGCCTTGGCATAAGCGTATATAACTCCAAAGTGGTTCCCTTATGGTGTAGATTTTAAGCATGGCCCTCATAGGATGAGATAACATGTGGTTGTTTCCACATGCCCACTTTGAGTTGTACACAAATGGAGCCTTGAATAATCCCTAAAAACAAGTGAATAAGCCCCTAAATTAAAGTGAAGAATCCCCTAAAACTAAGAGAATAATCCCCTAAGGTCGGACATCCTTAACGAATAGGTGTGACCCAAAAGTTGTGACCCTTGGTTGCACCCCCTCATGTGGAGAAGACTCATAAATAAGAAGAGCCTCATTTGGCATTTGGATCACACCAATTCGACCTAGCTAAGGAAGAGGAGTTAATTTCATCCTATAGGAGAAAATTTCCAAGGGAAGATGAAGTGAAGAAGGGAAAATTTCCAAGGGAAGATGAAGTCTTGTGATGATTTGTTCTTGGATTTTCTTTGAAGGTCATCTTGGAAATTTTGATATAAATTTTTTTATAGAATGACTCAGACAATGAAACTTGGAGGTGTTTCAGAATAGACAATGAATAATCTTGGGTACAAATTTGAGGTCTTGACTCATTACAGGTTTGGATTTATACTCAATGAAAGTTGAGGTTTTTAAAACTAGGGTTTTCTTCTTCAAAACGAGTCATCTTGTCATTTTCGCTATACTTTTTTTCGAGGACAAGTCAAGGAAAAAAAAATGGAGGAATTTTAGAGAAGATATCGAAGAATATTGGGTACAATTTTAGATCCTAATTTATTACAAGTACGGAGTTATACTTGTTGGAAGTTAGGGTTTATGACTAATCCATAAACTAGTCCCAAACAGGTGTTCAAGATAAAACAGATATATCTGAATCTTGGTAGGTCCAAATTGAATTCCACTTGTTTCACTAAAAGGATAATCGATCCTAATATCTGAGGTCCAAGTTTCAGAGCTAGAAACATAAAATTGAGCTTGTGGCGAATCTTACAATTTTTCCAATTTGAGGTATAATTCTAAGTAGTTTTGCTTGCAGATTTAAGAAGATATTTTGGGATTGTATTTGAAGGTTGATTTGATTGTGTATCATAATTTAAAATATTCCAAGGGGATTGGTGTCTCCTTCCAATAGGTGCAAGAAAAATCAGGGAGTGGGTGCTTCCTTCAAGTTGGTGCTTGTAAAATATTGAAACTACTTAAGAAAAGTTTTTGTGGTTTTCTCCCAGTTGGGTTTCCATGTAAAAATATGTGTGCAATGTGTATGATTTTATGTGATGACGAATGACATGATTAATGGTGAATGTTTATGTAGTGCTTGAAGGTTAAAATTGTTGAAAT
>JZKD02S0085225.1:66330-76798 GCA_000966675.3 Picea glauca | reverse complement strand
ACACTTTCTGACACAGTCCGGAAGTATCCCACTTATGACAAAGAAATGTATTCCATTGTGCAGTCTTGTCGGCAATGGAAGCATTACATTTTGGGAAAGGAAACGGTCATCCACATAGACCACCAACCCCTACAGTTTAAACAGACACAAGGGAAGTTGTAGAATGATCACCATCAAAAGTGGTCCACATACTTGCAACAGTTTCATTTTAACATTAAGTATAAAAAAGGCAGCACCAATAATGTTGCAGACTGCCTCAGTCGACCACCCATGGTGGCGCTAACCACTATGCTCAACTCTTGTGGGAACGAGACTTCCGATTGGTCGCTTCTCTATACAAGTGATCCAGAATTCGACCACACATACAATACACTCTTGGAGGGTAAGAAAGTTCCCAATTTTCACCTCCAAGATGCCCTGCTTTGTCACCTGGGACACCTTTGTGTTCCTTCAAGCGAGTGTGCCAAGATGATTTGGGAGGCGCACTACAGTCAGGTCGTTGGGCATTTCGGGGTCAAGAAAATTGTAGTACTACAAAAGTATTTCTATTGGCCAAACCTTCGACAAGATGTCAGGAAGTACATCAAGTCCTACACTACTTGCACCATTTCCAAACCGACCATCAAGAAGCAAGGCCTCTATACTCCGCTTACTACCCCCAGTCAACCTTGGGAATCCATCTCTATGGATTACATGTCAGGCCTTCCTTCTACTAAGCATGGCAATGACTGTGTTTTTATGGTCGTCGTCTGATTCTCAAAGATGTCCATTATGATGGCCTACAAGAAGAATATCACAACAGAAGCCACTACTAAGCTCTTCTTTGAACGAGTCTGGGTACACTTTGGGATCCCACAATATATCATCTCAGATCGAGATAGTAGGTTCCTCAGTACATTTTGGACCAGCCTCTGGTCGATGCTGGACACCAAGCTCACCAATTCCACAGCTTTCCATCCACAAACTGATGGCCAAACAAAGGTCATCAACCGGATCATCGTACACATTTTGCGCATATACAATTCAAAGCATCCATGCACATGGGATGAGAGCCTCCCCTATGTACAACACAACTACAATCGGGTTCTCCATAGCTCAACCAGCCACAGCCCCTTTCAAGTGGGCTTGGGATTCAAGCCACTATGTCCCATTGACATAGCCATGCCATTAGTGGCTACTCAAGAATATTCAGCTCATGTTCGGTCTGAGGATGAAAAGGAAAATAGCTTCATTGAGCACATTCAACACATCCGCCAATAGGTTCATGAAATCTTGGACAGAGCCAATGCTAAGTACAAGCAGCAACATGATCAACATCGGGTGCCACACAACTTCCAGGTGGGAGACAAAGTGTGGCTGCATTTGCAAAAGGAGCGACTCGTTGGACCCCACCGCAAGCTTCATCCACTCCGATATGGTCCGTACACCCTCACCAAGGCTGTAGGGGAAAATTCCTTTGAGCTCATCATTCCACCATTCCTTGGTCTGCACCCAGTGTTCAATGTGGACCACCTTCGGCCCTACTTTCCACCTCTACTAGACACATCCGACATGGCAGAACAACTCACACCAAAAGAGTTAAATCCAGATTGCATGGAACAAGCCAGAACTGATCAGATCATGGATACACAGATCAAGAACACCTGAAAACAAAGGATACTACTATATCGAGTTGTCAAAGCAGGCCAACTCCTTCACCAAGGCAAGTGGATCACCAGGGACCAAGTTCAGCAGAAGTTTCCTCATCTCATGGAGGAACTCAACGCAATGGGTAACATTGCTTCCTAAGGGGGGAGGAATGATCCAGGTGGATATTGGTGGCCACCCACCTATTCCACTTGGACCCCCACCATTACTTCTTTCATTTTTTCAGTTTCCGGATAGTTTACTATTTTTAGCAATTTTTCGAGTCCTGAACTTCCGGAGCCGTTTTGAGGCCTTAAATGTCGTTTTTTGGGAAAATAGGGATCAACATGGATTGTAGATCATTGTTTCTCACCCAAAAGTTGTAGTCCTCAGATAGATATTTCTAACGATGTATGGAACGTGTCAAACGGAGATCGTATGCCAAAGTTACGTCCCCGGGAAGTTGATGTACCAACTTACCCAAACGGGGCCCATAGTCTTGGTGTTTCATCTCCTAGGGTTAGGTCTTTGGATGTTTATGGTTTTCCATTGTTTCTCAATAATAATAGGCCTTCAAGCCTCATTGTAACACAATTTAGAGGCCAGTAGCTACGACATCTCTTCTCAGAGATAAGCTACCAGCGCCCTAGCTAGTTTATTTCCATTCTGTCTATAAGCATATTTCAGTCATTTGTTATTAATGAAATGAAGTCTTATTTCCGTTGCATCTCTGTGTTTATTTGTATTTATATATTTCATTGTGTTCCTACATAAATCTGGATCATTGATCTACCCAATCTGGTCTGTATTGTTGTTTCTAAGTATTGAATTACTTTAGATCTAGTACATATTGTGATTCTCTGTGCTAACTGTAAAGTAAGATAAGGATTGAATATTGAATAATAATTGTTGCTAAGTGCTTTGTAAGTAATAGAATCGCAGATCTGTGTCCCAGCTAAGGATGTAGACACCTGAGTCTTGCATCCACCACTGCCTCTACCTCGGGTGAGACTTCACCTGCTTCGCAGGTGTTGCCGAAAGGGCCAGTAGTTAGGGATTTGTTGGTGCGCTCTTGAGCATTGAAACCTGGGTCTGCCCCTGTGCCAACAAATGGTTCCGTTGTCGGGATCTGAAACTATGATTGCTAGGAACTGAGAAATAAGAATCCTTGTGTAAAAGAAATTGTGTGCGTAGATCTATCGCTCTGGTGCGCATTACTCTACTTGAACCGTGAAGCTTTGTGCTGAAGAAAAGAAGCCAGATCTGAAGAAAAGAGGTAATATATGTAATCTTTGTGCTCTAATAAAGGTAATAATAGTGAAATGTTTTAGATCTAGAAGCTCTGTGCTCTGAAGAGATAAGATAAGTGGAAATTTTTGTTTCTGAAGTATGAATCTAGGTATGATTGATAAATTATGTCCTAGCTTGAAAAGTAGCGCATTGTTAGATGAAAGAACGTTTGATATGAATAGATTTGATAAGAATAATGAAAGATATGTTATACCTATGCATAGAAAGAATATTTGTACTAACAAATGGATGCAGGATCCTAGAAAGAAATTTTTGCAGGATATCCATTATGATCCTAGCACGCAGTACAAGAAAGGTTGGGGATCATTTAAGAGAAAGAGAGGATTAACTCTTTGTTACAATTGCAGAAGACTAGGACATATTACCAAGGAATGCCCTGGGAGAAAACCTAGTTTCCTCTGTTGTAAGGCTATGAACCATGAAGTCCTGGATTTCCCTAGAATGATCGCTAGACTTGAAAAGATGAATATCGAACAAGAAAAATCTGAAGGATATCAAGAGACTAAGATTATAGAAGAGCCCCAGAAATAATCAGAGATTGTACTACTGAAATTGAAAGAAACTCTGAATGAACATAAAGAGGCCAGTTTGTCAGAGATCTTCAAAGAAAAGGGGAAAATCGATGTAAGAATAGGATACTTTGACATTGACTGTGCTCTGGATGAGGAAACACAGGTGAATATTATGACAGAAAGTGCTTGGGAAACCCTAGGAAGGCCTGCTATGGTCCCTTCACTAGGAGGACTAGGGTTGTTTAAAGGAAAATTGATAACCCTATGTGGAAGGATTACCCAGATAGCTATGAGTATCCATGGAGCTTCAACATAGGAAGAATTCGAAGTTATTAAGTTTGTTGAGGACACTGCCCCATTTCCAGCTTTGTTAGGCAAGATCTAGATTGAGAAAGACCAGATCTGAAGAAAAGAAGAAGAGGAAGCCCTAGAACAGAAGAAGCAAGACCTCATGGAATTTATGACTAGAAGGATCGCCTATTTGATGGGAGAACAAGAGAACAAATCAAAGCTATTTAACACCAGGAACTTGGAGGTCGAAGTTGTAATAGCATTAGAGGAACCACAGAAGACTGAAATACCAAATCCAGATGTTAAAGGAGTATTACCCTTGGATCTTAGGGAAGAATCTCAGCAGCACGAAGTGACTATGTCAAGAGAAGATAAGGATCAGAATGGAAAAAGAATGACTGAGACGAAGCTCACTAGGAAGAAAGCTAGAGAGCTAAGTAAGAAGGGAGCCAAGATTGAAAAGTCACAAAAGGTTTCAGAGGAAAACTCAAAGAAGGAAAAATCACAAGAATTGAGCTTCACTGAGGTATCAGAACAGCGACATATAGCACTTCGACGTGGCAAAGTGATATAGCCGTTGGAGGGTATTATAACCGTTCAACCAAAGATCGAATGGGAATAAAGACATTGATGGATCATCACTAGACCGTTAGACCACGTCATAACGGACCGAACCAGAGTTAATGAAGCCCTGTATCCATTGCAAACGACCCGTTACAAAGTTACTTACTTATTTCATCGCGCCATGCATGGAAGACACTTTTTCCAATTGTGAAATTGAGCCCACAGACTACATGAATTGTGAACTGTGATCACTCCACTCTTACTCTCTACCTTTTAACATTGCCTACGTTCCCTTGAGAACCTAAGATATCGATCTCAAGTGTATATGTCCAACAAATTTAGCGCAATTGAATAATATGTGAGAGAGGTACTCACTAGCCTCAGAGTTGAAAGAGTCATGTCAGAGAGAGGAATATCTACAGGATTACAAGCATCATCGACGAGAGGAGTGCAATCCACCCCGTCGATTGCTCGAGCAGGAACATCTCGAGCCGGTGCAGAAAGGAGAACTAAGCATACATATGATATAGCTAAAGCAAAGTTAGTCCCATCCATCCTACCTACTTATATACCACCTCTGAGTGGTGTGATTAATAGAGATAGTGTGCCTAGAGACTTTGAGTACACTCTAGTCACTACATCTCTACCGAAAGGAGTACGCACCTACCGCGTAGATCAAAACAAGATTGCAGCGTTGAAGTTTTGTGACTTCAACCTGGGAGACTGTAAATTTTATAGCATGCTCACCCCATACAAGTACCTGACTAGAACTAAGATCAAGAATCCAAAGATCATCCCTCAGCAATGGAGGATGAACCTCGCGTAGTCCACTCTGCTCAACGTGATGAAGATACCACACTTCGGAAGACACCAGGAGGTGAATGCTTGTGTGAAGTTACTGGTAACAAGTTACCACAGAGGATACTTATGGTTGAACCGTCGCATAATCGTTGATCTGGCATTGATCAATCAGATCACCGGGCTTAGCATGTAGGGCCCTGATCCCCACGATTACTATCTTAGAAAGACCGTGGACCACACGCTTTTGAAAAATATTAAAGAAGCTTATGGAAATGTTGAGAAGGGCGCACGAGGCTACAAGGTAGCTTCTATTGAAAGTGGTGCAGTGCACCTTACCTTTCAACTAATCATAGGTAAGTTGGTACATAAAAATCGGCCCATGCAAGTATCTGGCTTTGTAGTAGACCTCACAGGGAAGTGCGCAGAAGGACAACAGATGAATTGGGCGAAGTACCTGGTGAACCAACTAGAGATTGAATGCAAAGAAGCCCAAGATCAGGGGCATGAATTCCATTTCAGCTAGCTTTTGATATTGATCTCTTTTGTTGCATGGGAGCTACTGAAAGGCGCAACCTTCCCAAACATCAAACCCTTTGAGCCACTAGCCGCAAAGTTCAATACACTATGGTACTTGAACGACATGAACAAGAAATGGCAGTCGAATGTTGCCTTCCACACGTATTATAACCAGTTGAAAGTAGTCATAGGGGGAGAACCTCGCATAACACTGAACACTTTACAGAGGTTTCGACCTCTGATGAAGTTCAACGCATACCGTCAATTTATATACCTAACACCATGCATTGATGAGCACCAAGAACAACTTCAGTCGTATTACAATCTGACAGAAGAAGACATAGAAGAGATCACCAAGGAATGGTTGGTGGACCTCCTTATTTCAGCAGATCCCGTGGACATTTCAGACATTGATAGCCCAGGAGCTGTGCAGAATACACCTGGGCCCAGTAAGACAAAGAAGACAAAGATGACCAAGAAGACTAAGGAAATCCAAGATGTAGACAACAGATCTATAAAGACGGCTTCCATTACACCGGATCAAGGAGGTGATGGCTAAAACTTGGAATAAGTCAAACAGATACCAGGAGACATAGTTGACGTCATAAAGAAGAGAAAAGGTCCATTTCCAAATTCGCCCTCTAGGAAGAAGTCGAAAGCACCCGTAACTAAACTACAGACTACGCTCAATCCAGATGACTTCAACTTCCTCATTTCAACCCTGAATGAAACTGTAGAAGAGATACTAGAAAAGAAGGAAGCGAAGTAGGAGACAATGTATAATAGAATAGAAGTTAAGCTCCAAGGAGTGCAACAAGCACTTCGATCTAGCCGCGCAGTCTCCACTGCGCCTCTGCCAAAAGGAACAACTGAAGTGGGAGATGAACCAATGCTTCTCCATCAAATTGTCAATACATTTGAGGCCCGACTTCGAGGAGCAGAAGAGAAAGCAGAGAAAGACACCTAGGCTTTAACACAAGTACAGGGAGTACTTGTCGAACAACACAGATCTACAGAGAAAGAAAAGCTTGCTCTCCAAGCTAAGTTCGAGGAAGAAAAAGGGCAGTTACAGCAAGGAAAAGAACAGTTGCTTGTGGAGAAACTGGAAGTAAAGGAAGCAGTCAACAGAGCGCTTCGCTCTGTGACAGTCATTGAAGTGCAGAATACAAAACAAGTCCCATAGCAGGTGGCACAGCTAGAAGAAATAATCCAGAAGCTCTAGCAGCGTATCGCAGATTTAGAGCTTTGTGCAGTACCTGAGACCCCACAAGAGATCAGAGACCAATGAGAAGAAACTTCTCGTAGCACTGTTGATCGATTAAAATATCTTGCCTTTGAGTGCAAGCAATTGAGTAACAGGAGCGCCCAGATGGATGAAAATCTAGCAGAAAATCCAGAATTGAATAAATTGGAGTCGCAGCTCCAGGAGGTGAAGTTCAAGGCCAAAAAGATACAGGTACAGTGGAAGGCCATATCACCCATAGAAATAATGAAATGATCAAACGAGCAGTGCACCGCACAACAGAAGATACATATGGTCCAGAGTAAGGTGATGGAAGTTACCCAACAACTTCAACCTGTCCAGGATAAGGCATGTCAACTCTTTACAAAAGTTGAGAGCCAAGGAACAGAACTAGAGCAAGTCGTGAATTCAGTAGAACAACGCCTAGAAGGGCTGGTGAATGATACACTTATCCAGGAATTCACTGAGAAAGAAGCAGTCACAAGACAGCAGTTCGAAGCAGCTCGAGCCAAGCTCAATGCATTTGAGGTAGAATTGAATAGACCTGAGTGACTTAGGATGAGTCACAGGTGAGTGTTGGGGGCATGTTGGTCCTTGACCAAGTTTTGGAGAACACTTGGTCATATTTGACTGTTTTTGGGACATCGACAGCTTGTCGAAGAGGAAGCACAAGGAGAAGTGGACATTGTGGAAGCTAGGCCCACTTTGGGTCCTTTTTGGGTTTTGGGGGATAATGTAATGGGATTGGGATGTCAGCCCATGGGTTTACCCACGCTTACGTCCACTTTTATAAGATATAAATAGACATCTAGGTGATGAAAGTGGTAGTACTTGCTAAGTGCAAGTAGGAATTGTAACATGATTTGTGCATACTATATGAGGCCTTGCAAAGCTAAGTGAAATCATTCTTAGTGCTGAGTGCATGGATTGTAAGAAGGCATTATTCTTAGAGCTACTCGGGGAAGGAGGATCTAGCGAGCTGCGCAGATCTCCTATCCTGCACAGAGTAGGTTTTGAGGCTCTGTGCTTGTAACCAATTGGCCAACGATAATAAATAAGAAGAGTTGGTGGATGTAGCCCCAGGGAGGGGGTGAACCACGTAAATCTGTGTGTCATGCTTTGTGATGTTACTTTAATGTGTTTTCCTTCTCTTGCTAAGTGTTATGACATGTTTAGATAGATTTTCTTATTCTTTGTGCTTATTAGATGTGTATGGATGATAGATTTGATGTATATGAGGTTGTTAAGTGCTTGATCTACTAGATCTGGTCTGTATTGTTGTTTCTAAGTATTGAATTAATTTAGATCTAGTACATACTGTGATTCTTTGTGCTAACTAAGAAGTAAGGTAAGGATTGAATATTGAAGAATAATTGTTCCTAAGTGCTCTGTAAGTAATAGAATCACATATCTGTGTCCCAGCTAAGGTTGTAGACACCTGAGTCTTGCAACCACCCCTGCCTCTACCTCGGGTGAGACTTCATCTGCTTCGCAAGTGTTGCCGAAAGGGCTGGTAGTTAGGGATTTTTTGGTGTGCTCTTGAGCGTTGAACACTGGGTCTTCCCCTGTGCCAACACTTTCTCCAGCAATAGTGATGATTCATAAATTAAGAATATGTCAAATTTGTGAGAAAAATGAAAAGAGGAACCGAAAAGTACAAAGGTAAGCTTCTTTTCAAATTCTTTAATTATGGTAAAGTTGGTCATTTTACTTCTAAATGTCCTTATGCAAGGGATTCATATACTGATGAAGAAAAATTTCCTAAGAAAGAAAAGAAATATCATAAAAGAGATAAGGAAATAAATAAAGGAAGATTTTTGAAAAAGAAAACTCGTTATTCAAAACATGATAGTTCCTCATCCGATGAAGATTTTGATAATGATAGTGACTCAAGAAGAGTACGCTTCTTAGAATTAGAGACTTAAGAGGAAACTACTGAAAACAATGAAGGAGACTATGAAGAAGAAGGAGAAGTGAATCTTGAGGCATAATTGATCAGTGCCTTAAGTGATCTAAGAATAGCAAGGAAGAAAAACAAGTCTCTCAAAGAAGAGTTCAGTAAACTGAAGGAAGGATTTCAAAACCCTAGAAAAAATTCTGAAGAAGCCAAACAAACTATCATAGTTCTAAGGATTCATTTGGAAGAAGCCAAAGTGATTGAAGAAACACTCAAGAGAAAAATGGAAGAAAAGAAGAAAATAGCGGAGAATATGGAACCTGAAATAGTCTCACTAAGAAAGGAACTACATAATAAGGACATCCAACTAAATTTTGGAAATAGCACCAAAATATTGGATGAAATCATTTGCAATAAAAAACATTCTATGACAAGTCGTGAATTGGATACAAACAAAATAATAATGGTGAGGGTTCAAGATCTATGTTGATAGGAAATGAAGCAGAGAAAAGAAGTTAAGCAGATACTATCAAGGGTTCCATCAAGAAAGAAGAATGCAAGCCTCTAAAGGAGCACATACAAAAACCAAAAATAAAGAAGAATCAAGAAGAAGATCTTTCTTTCAGAGGAACATGGAATAAAAAACTAGCAATGAAGAAGAACCAATAATAATATCATGCTTTCAGAAGAACAACACCAACTAGAAGACCACCCACACCAGGTATCAAAATAGTTTTCTTGTCTTGTGTTATTCTTGCAACAATTTTGGGAATAAAGACATAAATTGTAGAGCCTATGGAAAGGGTAGAAACACCTGGAACATAAGTAAATATGAAAATCCCAAGAACCGTTATGAAGGAAATTATCCCATAAAGTCTTGTGAGATGTTTGATAGAAATTGTAACAGTTTTGGTGCTCTCCGTTATGAAATTGAATGCTACAAATTTAACAATTTTGGACACATAGTCAGAAATGGCAGAAGTGATTTAATAGTTTCTTCAAGGAAACTAGGAATGTTTCTTTCAATCATATAGGGGAACAACATAGAAATTGTAAAAGGAAGCAAGAAGATTTGAAGGTTGAGGAATGTGGGTTTTCCTTACAAGCCCAAAATAGAAGAAGCCATTGGTAAATTGACAGTGGGTGCTCAAATCATATTGTTTGCACCCTCTTCGTCACCTTGGTGAGAAAATAAGAGGTGCTTACATGCCCAGTTGGGTCTTGCTGAGCATGACAGATTTAGAGGAAAGGGTTAGAGAAAGAAAAAAAAAACTATAAGAAAGAATTAAACAAGTACAAACTAAAATTAAAAGCATGGAAATATAGAGATAACAAGGACAAAAAGACCAATGTCACCAATGTTTTTAGGCTGATCTATTGATGAAATCAAAGCACAATGAAGAAAGGGGACTATGAGTCCCTTCTTCCTCCAAAGGAAGGCTCTTGGACCCTCACAAGCTTGCTCTCCTTACAACAAGAAAAATGAAAATGGTGATGAAAGAACTCCTTTGCAAACCCACTCAATGGAGAGGTGAGTTCCTCAATGAAATGGTGCCAAAGTGGTCTTGTCAAGGATTGAGTCCTTAAAACAGTCTAGGCAGCATAACATTACATGAAATTCCTTGAGAAAATGAGGTTTCTTCATGGCTTTTTATAGCATTGCATTGGGTGATTATGTAACTCCTTTGTAGTGTGAAGAGAGGCTCT
>JZKD02S0085225.1:15047-26725 GCA_000966675.3 Picea glauca | reverse complement strand
AAAGAATATTTTGAGATATCTTCATGGGACGCTAAACTATGGTTTGAGATATGCCTCAAACATTGATGTACAGTTGCATGGATTTAATGATTCAAATTGAGCAGGGAGTGCAGATGACAAAAAGAGTACTTCTGGTATATTTTTCAGTTTGGGATCTACTATGATATCATGGGCTAGCAGGAAACAAAATTATGTTGCACTTAGGACTGTAGAAGCATAGTATATTGCACCTTGTGATGCTTGTATGGAAGAAGTATGGCTTTGTAAGCTGGTTTCTGGACTATTTGATCAAGTGTTGGATTCAACTATGATATATTGTGATAATCAAAGTTGTGTGAAGCTTTCATAGAACATCGTGTTCCATGACATGTCAAATCACATTGATATCAAGTACTATTTTCTTCGTGATAAAGTCCATAAGGGAGAAGTGATTCTCTAGTACATCTCCATCAATGAGCAGACAACTGATATTTTGACAAAGCCTCTATTCAAGATAAAGTTTGCATACTTGAGGGACAATATGGGACTCGTGGAGATTTCTCCCTTGGTTGAAAGGGAGGAGATGACTTCCTCGATTGGAAGGGAGTGTTGATGGATAGACATTCTCCCTGTGGAGAATGGTTTGAGTTGACAGATTGTTGATGTTTATCATCCTAGTACAACTTAGATATGATGCAGAGACATCTTAGATATGATACACATGTCCTGAGACACATCATGCTAGTAAATCTTAGATATGATGCATTGATCTCATGCTAGTACAACTTATAGATGATGGTTATGCTTGAGTCACATCATGCTAGATATGATCATGCTAGTACAACTTAGAGATGATCATATAGCTTAGAGATGATGCAAGTGACTCACATCATGCTATATATGATCATGTTAGTACAACTTAGATATTATGGAGAGCAACATGCTAGTACAACTTAGATATGATCATACAACATAGAGATTATTTAGAGGCTTGATCTACATGATGCGAGTACAACTTAGAGATGGTGCATTGACACCATGCTAGTATGGCTTAGAGATGACGTAGATGGTACTCCACATCATGCTAGTACAAATTAGATATGATGCAGGGAATCATGCTAGTACAACTTGGATATGATCATACAAATTATATATGATTTAGTGGAGAGGATGGTTCTTGGAGTCATTGAGGACATTCAACATTTGTTGGGACAATCATTCTTCTAAGATGTCTGTTCGGATTAGAATAATGGTCCTTGTATCACTCTATTGAGTGAGTGACTTATTCAACATCATGCTCGATTACTTAGATGGTGTATGGCCTCAAGATATGATGCAGTTGATGATATATATTTTATATCAGGATGCTATCAGATGATACTGATAGTGGTGATGTTGCTTGTGGCTTGATCTACATGACCATGAGATAGCTTTTGGGTACTCATGCAAAAGAAAAGCATATAAGTGCTACAATCTAAGACTCAACAAGATAATGGAAAACATCAATGTAGAATTTGATCAAATAGACTTGTTGAAGACCAGGAAGGAAGGAATAAATTCAAACATCTTTGAAGAATAGGAAAATGAAGAACTAAATCAAGAAGAAGAGGAAGAAGAATAGCAAGAAGAGAAGCAACCAGACATGGAAAAAGAAAAAAACAACCAACGAGATTTTCAGACACCTTCTAGGACACCTAACCATTGGGTTTAAAAGAATCATCCACTAAAACAAATCATTGGAGATAGAAGTGTCAGAGTAGAAACCAGAAGAAGAAAGCAAGAACATAAACCTGAATAAGGACAGTTTTCATTACTGTCCCCAATTGAACCAAGTAACTTTGAGGAAACCATAAATGATGAACATTGGATCAAGGCTATGGAAGAATAAATAAATCAAATAGAGAAGAACAAGACATGGGAACTAGTTCCAAGAACAAAGCACGCCTTTCATGACCCTATCGGAATCTTTTCCCACTCCATTATGGCCCATAGACCATCACCAAGGCTATGGGGGATAATGATTTTGAGCTCAACATTCATCCTTTCCTTGGACTGCACCCAGTGTTCAACGTGGACCTCCTTCGGCCTTATTTCCCACCATTATTGGACACCTCAGACATAGCAGAACAACTGACACCAACAGAGATCAACCCCGACTGCATACAACAGGCCTCCAGTGATAATATTGTGGACACACATATCAAGGGCACTCAACAACGAAGGATCCATCTTTATCGAGTCGTCAAAGCAGGGCAACTCTTGCACCAAGGCAAGTGGCTCACCCAGGGCCAAATTCAGCAGAAATCTCCTCATCTGATGGGGGAACTCAACGCAATGGAGACAATTTCTTCATAATGAGGGAGGATTTATACGGGTGGATATCGGTGGACAACCACCTTTTCCAGTTGGCTCAAAACAACTTTCTGACAATTTTGGTAATTTACTATTTTTAGAAGTTTTTTCGGGTCCTGAACTTCCGAAGCCGTTTTAAGGCCCTAAACGATGTTTTTTTGGGTATGTTGCAATTGGAAATAGTTGTATTCCTCGGATATATATTTCCAACGGGATATCGTATGCCTAAAACGGAGATCGTATGCAAAAGTTATGACCCCGGGAAGTTGATGTACTGACTTACCCAAACGGGGCCCACATGACTTTTGGTGCTTCATCTCCTAGGGTTAGGTTTTTGGATGTCTAGGGTTTTTGACACTCCTGTTTATTATAAAAGGCTTTCAGAGCCTCATTGTAATGATCTTCTTGCAAATGAGCGCAACCGTCACATCTCTTCTCAGAGATAAGCCCCCACCATTCCAACAAGCTTGTTTTCTGCTGCATTTTACAGTTTCAACTTATTTCCTTATTGAATAGAAAACCAATTTTACTGCATCTCTATTATGTTGTGTTAAGCATATGTTAATAATCTATAATCATTTCATTCTACTCATAAAATCTGGATCATATACCTCTATTAGAGCCATCATATCTCTTGTAGAATCCATGGGTTGGAGTTTACATCAGATGGATGTAAAGACCACTTTTCTCAATGGAGTTATTGAAGAAGAAGTATACATAGAGAAACCTCAAAGTTTTGAGTTACACCTGAGAGATACCCATGTATGCAAATTAAAGAAGGCCTTGTATGGAATCAAGCAAGCTTCAAGAGCTTGGTATGCCAGAATTGACAGTTACTTAACGAGAATTGGATTTTCCAAGAACTATGTTGATCCAAACCTTTATTATAAGGTTGTGAATGATGAACCTATGATCCTACTACTATATGTTGATTATTTTTTTCTAATAGGTGCAACACCTCTCATTATTCAGTGTAACAAGGATCTAGCCTCTGAATTTGATATGAAGGATTTTGGTCTCATGCATTACTATTTGGGACTAGAAGTATGGCAGAAGTGTGGTGAAATATTCCTAGGGCAAGGGAAGTATATTGTAAAGATACTTTAGAGGTTTGGGATGATATATTTCAAATCCATGGAAACTCCCATGGTGACAGATATGAGGAAGTTGAGAGACTCTGATTCTGATCCAGTAGACTCATCCCTATATTGGCAGTTGATTATCTCATTGATGTATTTGGTGAATACCCAACCGAACATTTGATTTTCTATGAACATGTTGAACCAGTTCCAAGTGGAACCTATACATGAGCATTGGATAGATGAAAAACATATTTTGAGATATCTTCATGGGATGCTAAACTATGGTTTGAGATATGCCTCAAACATTGATGTACAATTGCATGGATTTACTGATTCAGATTGGGCAGGGAGTGCAGATGACAAAAAGAGTACTTCTGGTATATTTTTCAATTTGGGATCTACTATGATATCATGGGCTAGCACGAAACAAAATTATGTTTCACTTAGCACTGCAGAAGTATAGTATATTTAAACTTGTGATGCTTGTACGGAAGAAGTATGGCTTTGTAAGCTGGTTTTTGGACTATTTGATCAAGTGTTGGATTCAACTGTGATATATTGTGATAATCAAAGTTGTGTGAAGCTTTCATAGAACCTCGTGTTCCATGACATGTCAAATCACATTGTTATCAAGTATTATTTTCTTCATGATAAAGTCCATAAGGGATAAGTGAATCTCCAGTACATCTCCATCAATGAGCAGACAACTGATATTTTGACAAAGCCTCTATTCAAGATAAAGTTTGCATACTTGAGGGACAAGATGGGACTGGTGGAGATTTCTCCCTTTGTTGAAAGGGAGGAGATGACTTCCTCAGTTGGGGGGGAGTGTTGATGGATAGACATTCTCCTTATGGAGAATGGTCTGGGTTGACAAATTGATGATGTGTATCATCCTAGTACAACTTATATATGATGCAGAGCATCATGCTAGTACATCTTAGATATGATACACATGTCCTGAGACACATCATGCTAGTAAATCTTAGATATGATGCATTGATCTCATGCTAGTACAACTTATAGATGATGGTTATGCCTGAGTCACATCATGCTAGATATGATCATGCTAGTACAACTTAGAGATGATCATATAGCTTAGAGACGATGCAAGTGACTCACATCATGCTATATATGATCATGTTAGTTCAACTTAGATATGATGGAGAGAATCATGCTAGTACAACTTAGATATGATCATACAACATGAGATTATTTAGAGTCTTGATCTACATCATGCAAGTACAACTTAGAGATGGTGCATTGACACCATGCTAGTATGGCTTAGAGATGACGTAGATGGTACTCCACATAATGCTAGTACAAATTAGATAAGATGTAGAGAATCATGCTAGTACAACTTAGATATGATCATACAAATTATATATGATGTAGTGGAGAGGATGGTTCTTGGAGTCATTGAGGACATTCAACATTTGTTGGGACAATGATTCTTCTAGGATGTATGTTCGGATTAGAAGAATGGTCCTTGTATCACTCTGTTGAGTGAGTGACTTATTTAGCATCATGCCCGATTACTTAGATGGTGTATGGCCTCAAGATATGATGCATTTGATGATATATATTTTATATCAGGATGTTATCAGATGATACTGATAGTGGTGATGTTGCTTGTGACTTGATCTACATGACCATGAGATAGCTTGTGTGGTTATGACAATGCTACTTGTTAATAACTCCCTAGCTAGGAGGGAGTGTTGATTTTATGGTAGCTTTAGAAGGCAACCTCCATGTGTAACCTCTGACTAGATTAGAATATTATGGAAGCTAGAGAAACCCTAAACATATGTGTAGCAACCCTAGAAGACAAGTCGGCTCAATAAAAAAATTAATATTAAAGTAATATATTCTTGAAGGAGAAGTAAGCCTAGACAAGTGACAAAGAGCATTACAAATAAGAGGGTGCTTGAGATCATTTGGACACACTCACTCCCAAGTCAAGTAGTGTGCAAGTCTAGAGAAGGAGTGCATCTACAACTACTACAACTAGTTTTTGGTATTGTTTTTGGTTTGTGGACGTTTTTCTTAGTGCGCTATTCTTGGAGAGAGATATACGCTATCTACTAGTTATCTCTTGGGTCTGGTACTACTTCCAAAATTATTCTATCTATCAAGGTTACGATGCTCAGGGGTGGTTGCGTGCCTATGGTTGGGTGAAAATATTGAGATATTGTCTATGGTTAAATGAGCACATCTTAACACGACCAATTTCAATTGGAAACAAGTGTTACATAAAAAGGGAAGACAAGAAGATTGGAAAATTTGACTCTCGGGTGGATGAAAAAATATTTTTTGGGTACTCATGCAAAAGCAAAGAATATAAGTGCTACAATCTAAGACTCAACAAGATAGTGGAAAACATCAATGTAGAAGTTGATCAAATAGAATTTTTGAAGACCAGGAAGGAAAGAATAAATTCAAACATCCTTGAAGAATAGGAAAATGAAGAACTAAATCAAGAAGAAGAGGAAGAAGAATAGCAAGAAGAGAAGCAGCCAGATGCAGAAAAAGAAAAAAACAACCAACAATATTTTCAGACACCTTCTAGGACACCTAACCACTGGGTTTAAAAGAATCATCCACTGGAACAAATCATTTCATATAGAAGTTTCAGAGTAGAAACCGAAAGAAGAAGGCAAGAACATAAACATGAACAAGGACAGTTTTCATTACTGTCCACAGCTGAACCAAGTAACTTTGAGGAAGCCATAAATGATGAACATTGGATCAAGGCTATGGAAGAAGAACTAAATCAAATAGAGAAGAACAAGACATGGGAACTAGTTCCAAGAACAAAGGACAAAAATGTGATTGGGACAAAATGGGTCTTCAAAAAAAATCTAAACGAAGATGGATAGGTAACTAGAAACAAAGCAAGACTAGTGTGCAAAGGATATGCTCAAATTGAAGGAATAGATTTTGAAGAAACCTTTTCTCTCATGGCCAGAATGGAAGCAATTAGAATGTTCTTGTCTTAAATGCATGCTCCAAAAGGATCAAAGTGTATCAGATGGACGTAAAATCAAATTTTCTAAATGGAGACTTAGAAGAGGAAGTCTATGTAGAACAACCATAAGGGTTTCTACTATCAGAAAAGGAAGAATATGTTTGCAGATTGAAGAAATCTTTGTATGGACTTAAGAAAGATCTGAGAGCTTGGTACTCAAGATTGGGCATGTACTTACAACAACAAGGATTCAGAAGGGGAAATGCAGATAGTAACCTCTACATAAAAGTGGATCAAGGAAGTATGATTATTATTGAAGTGTATGTTGATGACATTATCTTTGGAAGTAATGATGATAGATTGAGTCGAAATTTTTCCAAGGATATGCATAATGAATTTTAAATGTTCCTACTTGTGGAGTTTACTTTCTTCTTGGGACTCTAGATATCTCAGCTAGATGAAGGAAATTTCATTTCCCAACCAAGTACATCAAGGAAATGTTAAATAAGTTCAAAATGGAAGATTGTAAACATGTGAGTACTCCTATGGTTATTGTTTGCAAGTTGCACAAAGATGATGAATATAAAGAAGAGGATCAAAGAATATATAGATCAATGATTGGTATTCTACTCTATGTAACAGCTTCAAGACTATATGTAATGGAAGCAGTTGGACAAGTTGCAATATTTCAAGTGGAACCAAAGGAAACCCATGTACTTCTAGTAGTGAAAAGGATCTTTAGATATCTTAAAGGAACAATAGATTTTGGGCTATGGTATATGAAAGGAATTGAGTTAACTATGGCCACCTACATGGATGTATATTGGGAAGGAATTATTAATGACAGAATAAGTACAAGTGGGGCATCTTTCTACGTAGGTGACTACTTAGTGTCATGGTTGAGAAAGAAGTAATCTTCAGTATCCTTATCCACAACAAAATAATAATATATCGCAACAACAACATGTTGTACTCGGATTATTTGGATGAAGCAAACCCAAGACATACAAGTGATATATGATGAGTTTATTTTGATACTATGTGACAACACCAATGCTATAAACATCTCCAAGAATCCAGTGATGCATTCCAAGACCAAACAGATTCCTACTAAGTTCCAATTTTTGCAGGAACAAGTCACAGAAAAGAATGTCAAGTTGGAGTATTGTAGACATATTGACAAATCCTCTTCCTAGGGATACCTTTGAGTATCTTCAACAAAAACTAGGAGTAATTTATGCTCCAAATTGATTTCCATAATCTTCTGCAAGGACAAAAAGGGGAATATTGTCAGGGGGAGTTACCCTTTTCCATTGATGTCAAAGGGGGAGAGAAAAACAATAAAAATGGAAGAATGAAGACATGGGGAGTCAACATGAATAAAATAGGACATTACATTCATTGGGATAAAAGAACAAAGATAGGGGGAGCATGGATTTTTACTAAGTTTCCATCAATGCAAACGGGGGAGATTGTTGGAAAATTGGTTATCATTAATGTCAAGCTTAGAAGAAGTCCTAAATAAAATCCTAGAAGACCCTAAAATTGATGATGATGTGTCCACTTGAATAAGCCTTTAATATACTTTAATTATTCTTGGCATAAGTGTATATAAATCCAAAGTGGTCTCCTTATGCCGTAGGTTTTAAGCATGGCCCTCACGGGATGAGATAACATGTGGTTGTTTCCACATGCCCACTTTGAGTTGTACACAAATGGATCCTTGAAGGATCCTTGAAAAATCCCTAAAACCAAGTGAAGAGGCCCCTAAATTCAAGTGAATAAGACCCTAAAACCAAGAGAAGAATCCCCTAAAGTAAAGTAAAGAAGCCCAAGGATGGCCATCCTTAAGGAAGAGGTGCAACCCAAAAGTTGTGACCGTTGGTCGCACCCCCTCATGTGGAGAAGACTCATATAAATAAGAGGATCCTCATTTGGAATTTGGATCACACAAATTCTACCTATCCAATGAAGATGAGCTAATTTCCAAGGGAAGATGAAGTGAAGAAGGGATAAATTCCAAGGGAAGATGAAGTCTTGTGATGATTTGTTCTAGGATTTTCTTTGAAGGTCATCTTGGAATTTTTGATATAAATGGTTTTATAGAATTATTCAGATAGTGAAACTTAGAGGTGTTTCAAAATATATAGTGAAGAATCTCGATTATGAATTTCAGGTCTTAACTCATTACAGGTTTGGATTTATACTCGGTGGAAGTTGAGGTTTTTTAAATGAGGGTTTTCTTCTTCAAAAAAAATCATCTTACTGTTAGTCCCTAAATTTGCACTTGACTTTGAGAGGGCAAGTTAGGGCATCATCGATTTCTTGCAAAGTGTTTTGAAGGTTTTTATGGTTTGGTTTTTTTAATAAGGTGGTTGAAAACTGGCTCAAGGTTATAACATAAACAAGAAATTCAGAATAAGAACATAACATATCTCATTGACTGGTTAAAAGGTAGTCACATAGATGAATTAGAAAAATAAGGAAAAGGAGAAAATGAAGTTTTCAATTTGTCAACTTCACATAAATTCTTATTTCAAAATATCATAAAGAAACAAGAACATCAACTTGAAATCAAAACTTGAAAATAATCACCACAACAAATTCTTTACTGTATTAATTAATAATCAAGAAAACAAATGCATTGCAGTCTGAATAATGAACTCAAGCATGAAGAGAGAAGAAAAGATTAGAAAAGAGAGTCTAATCATCCATATTAATTTTCTATTAAGTGTCAAATAGAACATAAATGTCTTACAAGGATTCACAAAACAGGTCCCCTGGATCTCCAATTTTTCCACCCTTACTTCTCCTTCTACAATGTTTATATAGAAACAATACATAATTATCAAGATCCAAAAGAAATGGATCTGAAAACCTCCTTATCTATATTTAGTTTCTTGTTTCAAATAATCAAGGAGAATATCAAATCTGATCTCCAAGTCGAATTGATGAGGTGGCTTGTCAACTATTGTCCATGAGATATTTTAGGAAAATAAATCTGGAANTCTTGGTTTTCATCTACAGGAGTATCAACAGGAAATTGTTGAGTCTGTTTCTTTCTCTTACTGGTCCTTGTCACCCTTGTGTCAGAAATTTCCCTTTTAATAGGAGTTTCATCAATGGAATACTTTGTTTCAGTGTAACAACCCTTTTCCCTTTTCCTCTTTTCTGTTTGCTGGGTTGTGGATAAGGATTTAGTGATTGGGCCAACCAGCTCCAGGGTTGTTGTACTTTCCTCAGAGTAGACATGACCAGGGTCTTAATTAGAACTTGATGAAACAAGCTACTCTTTGTAGTGGCAGGGTGTGACTACACTTTTTTTGACATCTTTGTCAATCTTTTGAGTAAAAAGTGAGGCAAATTTAAAGGGTAGTCTTCGTTTAGATGCATTAACAACCTAATGTGGTATATATAAATCAATGAGAATCTGCCTTCGCAAGTGTTATACCTATGGATAATGATTAAAGCAGTGTGCCATTCTGGTCGGATCCAACTATGAGGGACTCCCTTTCTCCAATCCGGGTTTTTCTTATCTGGTAGCAAAAATTGATTGACAAACTCTGTGACCACATGCTCCTTCTTCCACCAACATTCTCCTCCAATTACCAATCTGCAAGCTTTAGCGGTGGACTATTCTATCATCAGCATTAGCAACTTTCCGATCTCCACTTCGAAACCATCGAAGTTCTGTGAAAATGCCATAGATACATGTTCGTCATAACCTTGGAAGGTGGTGAGGAATTCGAACCAGCCAAGGTCTTTAAACCTCTATTCCATCTACAGATATGCTTCAAGAAGCTCAGTACCCTCGAGTTCCACTCTGACAAATTTCCGACTTCTCTTAGGTGCCATATCGATAAGATGATGTTGCAACTTGGCACTGTCGGAAGTTGAATTTACAACTTGTAACTGTTAACATATAACAATTTCTTCTAAAAGACACCTGCGCTTATAATTCATCAAAATCAGAACAATGAGTGACAGGATCATATAATGATGTTTTGAAACTGACTGATTGAAATGGGTCTTTGCAAGGTATAGGATGATCCCATCATGTAACGATTTGAACTGTATAATTGATTCCAAAGATATAGTGGGACACATGCGGATTATAGGTCCATGACTTATGTAATCATAACAAAATCGGGGTGGTTGGCACTTATCATGGCATCATGACATTTAGCGCTACGGGAATAATGTTATTCTAGTAGCACTATTAATGACTTGGCAGAAATTTGAATTTGCAGGATTCAAATAGGCAAATGATGTGACAAATCTTGTAAAACCATGTCTTAAATCCTCAAACTTAAAGAAATTATTCAAAAAGCTAAAATGTGAATCATAACAGACTCAAAACAAAGATTAAAATCAAATCAAAGCAAACAATGAAGTGCAGGTAGGGAGGGTTTAGGATTAAAGTTTCTCACTAAATCAAAAGCAAAATTAGAGACTAACATTGGCTCCTTCTGGGGGTGGAGTTTTGATGTTAAACTCCAAGAACTGCAGACCAATCCCTTTACCTTGCTTCTGATTCATTGATTTTCCTGCTCTGTCATCCTTTATTTACAACACAACTATATAAAAATAAGTCCATTGGGTATATGGAGTCTTTAGTTGAGCTCAAAAATAACAACGACAAAACTGCAAGTAGTCTTTCCATTGGGCTAGTGGATTCATCCATACTGCTGCTAAAACTCCACAACTTATTCAAACTCTGAAGTAACAACATACTGCAACAGACTAACAAACTGAAAAAGAATCTACCTGCTCATATGACGAGCTTATTTTATACACTACCTGCTCAAGTATTCCAAATAATCAGCAAAAGGATCATGAAAACCATAAAGAAATACCTCTTCCTGATTTTTCAGCTAAAGATCAAAAGGTCTATGCATATCTTCTTTTTTATAATGGCTTCCACCTTCAGCTATTTGCAAAATCTGAACATGACTGCAAGCTAATTTCACTACTACTCAATTCTTGTTTGATGTCTGCTCTGTAAGTGATACCAGTTTTCTGATCCTGAGATATTGAATTGAACTCTTCAATAATCCCAATACCAACCTGCTTAATATCTTCTAAAGATGGTGAACTATTAATATCAGATATTGGTTTGCTGACTTCCAGAAAAGAATCTATTATAGCTAATGAAGGAATAGGCTTAGTAAATTGTTCATAGAAATCCTTCAGGTATCTGTCACTGCCTTCCTCAACTTCTACTGCATAGTTGTCATATATAGGGAGACTGCTCCTTAAGTCATCAAAATTTGATGTGGGGATCTGCTCTTCTCCAT
>JZKD02S0085181.1:8863-21235 GCA_000966675.3 Picea glauca | reverse complement strand
GTATTATATTGTTCAATGTATTAATTGCTATGCCTGCGTTTCTAGGTTGAAGGTGTTTTGGTTGCAACGAATGCGTATTCGACCCCCTTTGAGCCTATATGTGAGAAATGTAACTCTCATGCTTCTGCTTCCGCTTTGATAAGTGATGATACGATTGATTGTCTGCGATACAATGAAAAATGTCCATATATATATGGACATTGCCTCAATGCTTCCATTCGAACCGTGGACAACACAACCATGCATTGTAAAATTAGGCATCCTCTGTTACAAGATGTGCTTCCTAAGTTGGCAGAATTGTCCTATGAAGCATACCTACAAAAAAAGGAAATCAATGTCTACATGCTGCGCGACTTTTAGATACACAACAAATTTACTTTAAATGAGGAAAATGCAATATTGCATATCGACTGTAGAAGGAAAAAAAAAGAAGACAAGAAAATAAAAATATCAAGCTTTGGTAGGAAACGAAAATATGTCATGTGTCTCTGTAATATTTCTTCAACACCCAGCTGAATGTTCATTGAACTTGAGTACTTGAGATTGCATGTGCATAAGATAATATTGTTCAGTCAAAAAATGAGAAGCATGGAAGCAAACCCCATATATCCCATGGCCCCTGTTATTTTCTCATGGGAACATATACCAGATGTAAGAGAAAACCAATGTCGCGACATCTTTTCTTTGTATATCCAATTGTTTGATGCAAAGGTCGATGCGTGATGCTTTATGGAACCTTGTCGGAACTTGCTTGCGGCCTGTTTGGAGTTTAGTTGGTTCATGGTTGTATGATTTGTCTATCAATTTGTATATCGCGGAACTCTGAGTGTTGTTTGGAGGACACAAAACAATATAATTGCAATTTTTTTAGCTAGCTAGCCTGCAAGTCCGCCTGTCAATTTGTATGGTGTCGTGATGCAAATGTAGTATGTGTCTTGTTTTAGCACTTTTTCTTGATTAATGAACTTGATAAAATTAATCTCCTGGAATAATTTGAAATAAACGAATATATACTGTGCGATGTCCAATTGTGATATCATATCAACAAGAGGCCCTTAAAATTCAAATTGGTCGTTGTTATCCTTGCGGTGCTAGAATTTAAAAAAGATTTGTTTTGTTTCCTTCGTTTTTAAAAAAATAAGAGATTTAACATCCTTTGATAATTTTATGTAATTAAATTGTACAATATCAATATTTAATATTAATAATTTAGTATTTGAAAATAATTTTTTTAGATAATGTTAGATATATAACATATATGTTATATGTTATACATGTAAACAATCACAATCTTGAACCCGCCAGTCCTGGAGTCCATCTGCTAATTTGTATATCAAAGAACTCTGAGTGTTGTTTGGAGGACACAAAACAATAGAAGTGCAATGTTGAGCTAGCCAGCCTGCAGGTCTGCCTGTCAATTTGTATATCACAGAACTCTGGGTGCTATTTGTAGGACATAGAACAATAAAGGCCAAATTTTGAGCTCGAGAACCCGCGATCCAAAAAGTGGCTAAGTATGGAATGAGGGATCCGTACATGCTCTATAAAATATCATGTCCATACTTTATTAAAGTACATATTTAGTATGTATTACTCGTTTCTTAGAAAATTTCTAGGTGATGAAGTTGATGGATACACATGTTCAGATTTCCACTTACTTTTATATCACCAGCCCGACCAACCGCTTCCCCGTTTCATATTGTACAAAAATTTTGGATCACGAGTTTCCAAATTATACATATTACATGCAATATGTAATAAATATTACACGTAATATGTATCTTGAGCTCTCTAGTCCTGGAGTCCGTCTGTCAATTTGTATATTGTGGAACTCCGAGTGTTGTTTGGAGGACACAAAATAATAGAAATGCAATGTTGAGCCAACCAACCTGCAAGTCCTCTTGTCAGTTTGTATATCGCGGAACTCTGGGTGTTATTTGTAGGACACAGAGCAATAAAGGCCCAATTTTGAGCTCGCCAGCCCAAGAACCCGCCATCCAAAAAGTGGCTAATTATGGAATGAGGAATCCATACATGCTCTATAAAATCTCATGTCCATACTCTATAAAAATACATATTTAGTATGTATTACTCGTTTCTCAGAAAATTTCTAGGTGCGGAAGTTGGTAGATACACATGTTCAGATTTCCACTTTCTTTTATATCACCAGTCTAATGGACCACTTCCCTGTTTCATATTGTACAAACTTTTTGGAACACGAGTTTCCGAATACTCAGGTTTTTATTTTAAATAAGATATTTAACATCCTTTAATAATTTTATGTAATTGAATTGTACACTATCAATATTTAATATTAATACTTTAGTATTGAAATTAATGTTTTTAGATAATATTAGATAGTTGATAGGGATCACCTTCCATAAACAATCACAATCTTGAGCCTGCCAGCCGTGGAGTCCGTCTGTCAATTTGTATATCGCGAAACTCTGAATGTTGTTTGGAGGACACAAAACAATAGATGTGCTTGTGCTATCATATCAACAAGAGGCCCTTAAAATTCAAATTGGTTGTTGTTATGCTTGCGGTGATAGAATTTAAAAAAGCTTTGTTTTGTTTCCTTCATTTTTTTTAAAATAAGATATTTAACATCATTTGATAATTTTATGTAATTAAATTGTACAATATCAATAATTAATATTAATAATTTAGTAATTGAAAATAATATTTTTAGATAATGTTAGATATATAACATATATGTTATATGTTATACATGTAAACAATCACAATCTTGAGCCTGCCAGTCCTGGAATCTATCTGTCAATTTGTATATCGTGGAACTCCGAGTGTTGTTTGGAGGACACAAAATAATAGAAGTGCAATATTGAGCCATCCAACCTGCAAGTTTGCCTGTCAATTTGTATATCACAGAACTTTGGGTGCTATTTGTAGGAAACAGAACAATAGAGGCCAAATTTTGAGCCCGCCAGCCCGAGAACCCACGATCCAAAAAGTGGTTAAGTATGGAATGAGGGATCTGTACATGCTCTATAAAATATCATGTCCATACTTTATAAAAGTACATATTTAGTATGTATTACTCGTTTCTCAGAAAATTTCTAGGTGCGGAAGTTGGTGGATACACATGTTCAGATTTCCACTTACTTTTATATCACCAACCCGACTGACAACTTCCTCATTTCATATTGTACAAACTTTTTGGATTGCAAGTTTCCGAATAATACATATTACATGTAATATGTATTACATATTACCTGTAATATGTATTACATATTACACGTAATATGTAATACATATTACATTTATTACATATAGATCAAATCATTTTAAAACTCTGTTAACAAATATGTAACTTCATAATCAGGTCAAAACATTTTAAAACTCTATTATCCAACTTTGTGATGACGTTTTAGTACTTCACAATGATATTATCCAACTCATTGGTGTTGATTAGCATTTAAAGCTTTATTTGATCTTACACATCAACAATTTTCTAATATCCAACTCATTTGTATGTATTAGCATTTGAAGCTTGATTATGATCCCATACATCGCTAATTGGTTAATAAGACAAGTATATTCAAAATATACTTGATGTCAATCATAACCTAACCTAGTATAAGAAGTAAGTGAATTAAGAGGTATCAATATGAATTAATGGATGACTTTTCCAATTTACATTATTATTTTGAAAGAGATATTCAATCTTGAGCTCGCCAGTCTTGGATTCTGTTTGTCAATTTGTATATCGCGTAACTCTGAATGTTGTTTGGAGGACACATAACAATATAAGTGCAATGTTGAGCCATCCATCTCGCAAGTCCGCTTGTCAATTTGTATATCGTGAAACTCCGGGTGCTATTTGTAGGACACAAAACAATAGAGGCTCAATTTTGAGCCCACCAGCCTGAGAATCCGCGATACAAAAAGTGGCTAAGTATGGAATGCAGAATCCGTACATGCTCTATAAAATCTCATGTCCATACTTTATAAAAGTACATATTTAGTATGGATTACTCATTTTTCAGAAAATTTCTAGGTGCAAAAGTTGGCACATTCACATCTTCAGATTTCACTTACTTTTATATCACCAGCCTGACCGATCGCTTCCCCGTTTCATATTGTACAAATTTTTTTGTCTAATTAAATTATACAATGTCAATATTTAATATTGAAAACAATGTTATTAGATAATGTTACATAGTTGATAGGGATCACCATCCGTAAACAATCGCAATCTTGATCCCGCCAGCCTTGGAGTCCGTCTCTCAATTTGTATATCATGGAACTCTAAGTGCTGTTTGGAGGACACAGAACAATAGAAGTACAATGTTGAGCCAGCCAACCTGCAAGTCTGCTTATCAATTTATATATCGCAGAATTTTGGGTGCTATTTGTAGGGAACGAAACAATAGAGGCCCAATTTTGAGCACGCCAGCTCGAGAAGCCTCGATCCAAAAAGTGGCTAAGTATGGAATGCAGGATTTGTACATGCTCTATAAAATATCATGTCCATGCTTTATAGAAGTACATATTTAGTATGTATTACTCATTTTTTCAGAAAATTTCCAAGTACGAAATTTGGTGGATTCACATCTTCAGATTTCACTTACTTTTATATCACCAGCCCAACCGACCGCTTCCCCATTTCATATTGCACAAAATTTTTGGCTCGCGGTTTTTCGAATAGGAGAGTTACTGGATAGTTGGGTTCAATATTGCATTTCCATTGTTCCATCACCTGCAAACAACACCCTGACTTCTGTGATCTACAAATTGGAAAACAAATTGAAATAAAAGAATATATACTATGCGAAGTCTAATGAAACAATCATATGAACGAGAGGACATTAGAATTCAAATTCGTCGTTTTTATACTTGTGGTGAAGCTAACAATACAATTTTTTTACTTAAACATCCAAAAACTGATTTTCTTGTAACTTTTCGACGCTTCTCTTATACAAACGGATCCTGGAAACTATAAACATCGCTCGCTATATCTATTCCTTGATTGAAGAACCTGTTAACATTTTTAATGCACTCCATAGTTACTATTAATACCATCAATGGTGCTTTCTTACACCAATTCCTGCTTCCAAAAATTTCCATCTTCTTTCTCTTTTGCCCTCTGCTTTCCCTTTCTTTACTTATTCGTTTTTTGGAAAATGTCTAGGTGCAGGATTTGGCAGATTCACGTATTCATATTTCCATTGTTACTTTAATATCACCAGCCCGACCAACTGCTTCCCTGTTTCATATTGAACAAACTTTTTGAATCGCAGGTTCCTGAATAGGCGTGTTCAACATTGCATTTCCAATGTTCCACCGCCTGCAAATAGCACCCAGACTTTCACGATTTACAAAGTAGGAAACAAATTCCCCTTCATCTCGTATGATTTCTCTTTCTATTTATTTGGTCCTTTTTTTGAATGTCTCATGCTTTTATATACAACACCCAAAGCTCAACAATATACAAATTTCCCTCTCGACATTGGGCTTCCACTGTTTCGCTATGCACAAACAACACCCGAAATTCCGTGATATACAAATGGATGGTCGATATCTGTCACAAATGAAATATGACCATCAACCCCTCACGTCTCCTGGGTATATCTTCTGACCCTTTTGTTTTGTAACCCACCTGATCGTTATCCATACTTGGGGAATTTCTTGGAATCTCTTTCACGGGTTGGCGGGTGGACGAAACGTACAATGCTTGGTCACTCTTCGCCATCACCGCTACCTTCGTACTTATTTCCAGATATGCAATTATTAATCTTTAATGCTAGTAGTTCATCTTGCAGGAACCGTTAATATTGTCATTAATGTCTGGAAGGCCGGAGAAGATTTGTCATTACTATGAATTAAACCAAGATTTGCGGAGAAGAGTGTTATCCTTTCCAAGCATTCATTTCAAACATGATGTAATATATTTCGTGCGCTGGTCGATTGACGCCTTTAATAATTCTCTAATTCTTAATCTCTATTTGTTGTCACCACCACCTTCACACTTTTTTCTAAATATGCAATTAGTGAGCTTTAATGGTAACAACTCATTAGACACGAACCCTGGAGATTGTCATTGATCGACAAAATTATCGAGGAGATATTCCATTGATACACATTAAGCCATGATTTGTGGAGGGTTATATTATCCCTCCCCAATTTTCATTTAAAACATCATTTGGAGAAAACAAAAATTATCGTTAACTTGTGGCAGCAGTTCTGTCTAGATACAGTAAACATATTCGGGCATGATGGCCAGAGGTTACAGTATTCTAGGGCATATTCTTACTACTCATCTCCCTCTGAACAAGAGCAAAAAAGAAGATGGTCCCTTGGTACAACGAGAGATATATTTCAATCCAAAGAATTCCAAGGCAACCTTGCCTGCTCAGAGAACATGTCCAGTTGCATTGATGGATGATGCTGAGGTTGATGTCATGGATTCCGATCTGGAAGAAGATGATATGATGGGAAATGATATGAAAATGGATGATGGAAATGAAGATATTATTCCCTCTCCTGCGCCCAAATTGAAATCAACAATAATAGGCGGAACTTCTCGGCTCAGTGATGGCGGTCCTAACAACACCAAAAGAAGGAGTTTTAGAAAAGAAACCGATGTTGAACGCAATAGCCGCTTTGCATATCGAATTAGGAATTCCAGAGGTCCAAATTAGTCTATTCTGGGTGGAAGACTTTCACTATAAGGAAATGATATGTTGATGCTCCCAGAGATATATTTGAAGACAAAAAAATATTCAATTGCGGGACTGCTATCCTGTTCTTTAGATATACAATTAACATCTTCGGGAATGAGGACCATAACTCCCACTGGTGCAAGGCATATTTCTACTAGTCATCTCCTTACACCCAAAATGGACTAATTTGGGCCTCTAGAATTACACGTGCAACCTGTGTCCCTGAAGTTTTTCGACTGTGGAGAGGCGGTTTCTTGGTGTGTCCTAACTTTTAGTTAAGGGATATTCCTTTTTCCCTGCAACATTTTTCGTCTTCTTCCTCATGGGAATCTTATGAGAGCTATCAATTTTACCACAGGCTGATCCATCGAGGAGAAAACTGTAAGGCTTTCCTAAAAAAAGGCATGGTAATCAGTTTTGTATGCATGTTGAAGAGCATCTCGATGGCTCCTGCATACTGTGGATCCCGTGCCTGTGTTTGTGGAAGATACGTTCAATGTTTTGGCCCAAAGAATTGGGTCCAATTCCTAAGGATATATGTACACTACTCACTGTTTTTTTTGTTTAAATGGATTTTCTATTTTTTTTTCCTTGGAGTGTTTGTTGCTACTTCTTTTCTGGATTTAACGCCTCTTCTCATTGGCATGGTTCGATAGTCTTGTAGTTCTTTGATATTGTATTTTCTTAGGTAATTTGATCTAAGATGGAGCATCTAACAATTATATGACAATGTACTATGTCGATCCAACAGGATTTTATGCAAACAAAAAATGGATTGCACACAATTTCAAACCAACGTTCAATTCTATTTGCAATGCATATAGAACGCAATACCAAATTACAATGTTGCAAGAAAATCATCATTCTTGTTTATAGACATGCAATTATTAAGATTTAATGATAACAACCCATAATGCAAGAAGTTTAATACTTAAGTTAATATGTTACAGTCATAGAAGAATGTATCAAGAACACACTTACACCCATTTTTTAAATCCTTTAATAATTTTATGTAATTAAATTGTACAATATCAATATTTAATATTAATAATTTAGTATTGAAAATTATGTTTTTAGATAATGTTAGATAGTTGATAAGGATCACCATCCGTAAACAATCACAATCTTGAGCCATCCAGCCCTGGAGTCCGTCTGTCAATTTATATATCGCGGAACTCCGAGTGCTATTTGGAGGACACAAAACAATAAAAGTGCAATGTTGAGCCAACCAGCCCACAAGTCCACCTATCAATTTGTATATCGCAGAACTATGGGTGCTATTTGTAGGACACAGAGAAATAGAGGCCCATTTTTGAGCCTACCAGCCTGAGAATCCGCGATCCAAAAAGTGGCTAAGTATGGAATGCAGGATCCATACATGCGCTATAAAATCTCATGTCCATACTTTATAAAGGTACATATTTAGTATGCATTACTCGTTTTTCAGAAAATTTCTAGGTGCAGAAGTTGACATATTCATGTCTTCATATTTCACTTACTTTTATATCACCAGCCCGATTGACCGCTTCCCTGTTTCATATTGTACACACTTTTTTGTCTAATTAAATTGTACAATATCAATATTTAATATTAATAATTTAGTATTGAAAATATTTTTTTTAGATAATGTTAGATAGTTGATAGGGATCACCATCCATAAACAATCGAAATCCTGATCCTACTATCCCTGGAGTCTGTTTTTCAATTTGTATATCGTGGAACTCCGAGTGTTGTTTGGAGGACACAAAACAATAGAATTGCAATGTTGAGCCAACCAACCCGCAAGTCTTCTTGTCAATTTGTATATCACAGAATTCTGGGTGTTATTTGTAGGGCACAGAACAATCGAGGCCCAATTTTGAGCCCGGTAGCCCAAGAACCCGCGATCCAAAAAGTGTACATTCTCTATAAAATCTCATGTCCATACTTTTTAGAAGTACATATTTCGTATGTATTACTCGTTTTTCAGAAAATTTCTAGCTGTGGAAGTTGGCGGATTCACATCTTCAGATTTCACTTACTTTTGTATCACCAACCCGATCGAATGCTTCCCCATTTCATATTGTACAAAATTTTAGGCTCACATTTTTCCAAATAGGTGAGTTACCGGATATGCGGGTTTAGTATTGTGTTTCCATTGTTTCACTGCTTGCAAACAACACCCAGACTCCGACCGACCGCTTCTGCATTCCATACCTAGCCACATTTCCGATTGCAGATTCCCGGGGAGGTGGGTTCTACGGTGCACTTCCATTGTTCCGTCACCTCCAAAGAGCACCCACAGTTTCGCGATATACAAATTTACAAATGGATTGTCACATCATAACCTCTTCCTCGTTACACAGTTTTCACTCAAAAGTTTCAAGAGCTACAGTTTGACCGTCAGGTCCTCACGTCTCCTGTGAAACTATTGTCACCCCATTTTTGAAGCCCATCCGTCTGCTTTCCATACTTCTCCATTTGTCTAAATCTCTTTCACAGATCGTAGGGTTGGCGGGTTCATGAAATATCCAATTCCTAATCACTGTTTCCTGTTCCCACCACCTTCGCACTTCTTTCCAACCAAGTCCGACCGACCGTTTCCCTATTCCATTCTTGGTCACTTTTTCCATTTCCAATTCCTGGATAGGCGGACTAAAGATTTCCCTTCCATTTTTCAATCACATGAAAACAACAACTACAGTTCCGCAAATATACATATCGACCGCTGGGCCACCCCACCATACAATATTCCCTTTTATGCATTTTGCAGTAAAAAATTCCAATACATACAATTTGAACGTCGACCTTCACCTCTACTAGCAATCCCCTTTAACCCTATTTTGAAACCTGTCCGACCACTTTTCATGCTTCACCATTCCTTTCTTGCACTCTTCCCTTTTACGCATTTTGCAGTTAAAATTTCCAAGACATACAATCTGACCGTTCTCCCTCACCTCTACTGAGAATTCCCTGTATTTTGAAAACCGTGCCACCTCTTTTCACATTTGGCCATTCCTTATTTGCACTTGTTTATAATAAAAGAGTCTTATTTATAATAAAAAAAACTAAATTAAGACGTTAGGTCCTGCAATTCCGCAATTATACAAACCGTCCACTGAACTGCACCATCATGCCCTCTTCCGTTTAAGGTGTTTTGTAGTAAAAAATTCTGACTCATGCAATTTCACCGTTGGACACTCACCTCTCCTCATTATCTCCTGTAAACCTATTTTGAAGCTCATCCAACCATTTTTCATACTTTTCCATTCCTTACTTTCTCTTCCCCGTCTCCGTCACCTTCACACATGTTTATAATAGAAAAATGTTTATATATATATGTAATAATAATAATAATAATAATAATAATAATAATAATAATAATGTCTTGTTTCTAAGTATGCAATTAGTAATTTTTAATTCTAACATCTCATCATGAAGGAATCATGTAAATTGTCATTGATGGGTTAAAGGCTCGAGAAGATCTGCCATTAATACATATTAAACCAATATTTGTGGAGGCTTTTGTTATCCCTTTCGAGTGTTAATTTCAAGTACCATGAAATTTCATTCGCACGTCGTTGGCTTGGTTCATTCACGAAACCTCCAATCCTTAAATTTTCTTCGCCATAAACGCCACCTTCGCACTTCTAAGTATGCAATAATTAAGATTTACTTCTAACTGCTCATCATACAACACACATAGAGATTGTCATTAATGAGTGAAGAGCTCGAGGAGATTTTCCATTCGCACACATTGAACCAACATTTTTGGGTGGTTATATTATCCCCTCCATTTGTTCATTTCAAGCAGCCTCTAGAGAAAACATATGTTTTCATAAGATAATGGCACCAAATCGACAACAATTCTGTGGAGATATAGTGAACATCTTCGGGCGTGAGGACCATAACTACCAAAGTAACAAAGCATAGCTCCAACAACCTACCACAGTAACAAAGCAACCCAAAGTTATTCAAACGAAGGAGGTTCATCCTAAAATTGATAGTTCTCACAAGCTTTCTGTGCAGAAGAAGAGAAAAGGAATTGCAGGGGAGGTGGAAGAGCCCGAAATTGAGAGTGAGAGCATGGAACTTGACACTGATCTGGATAGCATATTCTGCAACCTTGATTAGCCAAGAGACACGATTTAACATAGCTACCCAATGAACATAGTTGATACCAAATTTTTTTACGAAGATAAATCCTTCATATTCCAGAGTGTTGTTTTTGAAAGCGAATCTAAAAAATTAATTATTGAAAAGAGAGATGTAAAAAATAAGAAAGGAAAATATTGTTCAGAAGTTGACCTTTCCAACATGCGGCCACCCCAAATCTCTGGACTTCACAGAGCAACCGAAGATGCTCTTGATGATTCCATTAGAGTCATTGAGGTCGAGAATGCCAGACTAAAGGACTAGATCAAGGAATTAGAGGAATCTTTGATTCCTATTCCATTTCTTGCCAGCCCTTTGGAAATATCCATTTCTGCCAACCATGTAGCAAAGTTAAAAGAATCCTCCAGCTTCCTCGCATCGTGTAGAGGATATGTGGATAAAAATATCAAGAAAATAATGGAACTGATTGTTGAGGCCTGGGAAACATTACAAACTATGGATGCCCTGGGAAGGAGCGCACATAACTTTCTCGAACTTCTGTAGACGGATTTAAAAAATGAAGAAACTTTTTATTTGGACACGACCATCCCTTTTTCCTTTCATGTCAACAACATGCTAGAAACAACAAGAAGACAACATGATATCCCCTCCAAAAGATGGATCACTCAATTAGAAGCATGCTGGAAAGAGAAGGTGAAGAACATGTATCTCATTGTCCAATCATGTGAGCAAGCAATATCAAAGAAAGAAACATTATTCACAAATCTGACCAAAATAGACTTAGCCAGAAGGATAAATGAGTTCCAGGACCCCAACTTAATCATCGACTTTTTTTGATAATTTTAAGGCGTTGTCTTTAGAATTTTTTTACAGGATTCTTAAATATGGTGAAGATCACGTGAACAACTAGCTAGTCGACTATTTGGTACATAATTGAGACATTGATCAGGCTCTACGTAATCTTTCTATTGATCTAATCGAATTAGAAAATGAACTTTTCAGCATAAAAATCTAGAATGACATCAACATCTCCCCCTTGAGAAGCTACATTGAAGAATTCGTCGAAACAGACTTGAAGCGGGTCGTCGACGAAAGGAAAAAGAAAAAAAACAAATAGAGAAAATAATTATATGTACCATCATTGTAAGTCTATACTGATGACATCCTCCTTTGAGTATCAATCCAGTTATTCCACATTTTCTGAATAGAAATCTCTAGCCAAAGACTGATACCTTCCCATTTCTTTTTTTCAGGTATTACACTCTACTGTCACCCACTTATTCTTTCCACAATCCTATTTCTTGTACATATTTCTCTTATGGTCCGCGGGAGATCCAATCCCATTCTATATGACAAACACATTTAAATTTCCAGGAATACGTAACAAACTATTATTTCTTGATATATTCCAAATAAAACTATTTTTTGTCTCCTTTTATATTTATGTGCTCCTAAATTTTTATCTTCAACTATGTTGAATGTTAATGTTCGACAACACAGGTATTCCAACAGAGGACGAACACCTTCAGTAACCACTCACATAACCAGATCAAAGATCAACACACCGATGTTTTCACGTGGTAAAACCCCTACG
>JZKD02S0085148.1:0-25093 GCA_000966675.3 Picea glauca | reverse complement strand
TACCTCGGACCGCCATAGAGAAAGTGTCATCGAAACTATTTTGAATTGGAGAGATCAGGATTTCTTCTCTCCCTACCTCAACAGAATTTGGAAACTCCTACCTGGCTTTGTCCTTTGGCAAACTTGGAAAGAAAGAAATAGGAGAATTTTCAGAAACATATCTCTCCCGTGGTATTAGTGTTGGCGTCATTGCCAACGCAACCTCTTGGAAACTCTCCAACTCATGAATTAGTCAGATGCAGACTTAACTTGCTCTCCCTCCGAGCTCCCCATCCTTCGGTACTGAACTACTCTTCCTTCCCCTCAGACGCCTACATCCCCCTCTCCCACCCCCCCTTCGATTCACCCTTCCCTTTGGTCTCCTACCCCAAAGGATTTCATCAAACTCAATTTTGATGGAGCGTCTAAAGGCAATCCCGGAGCTGCAGGCTATGGAGTGGTCTTTCGCAATCATCATGGACACATTCTCGCCATAGGAGCAGGCCCCCTTGGGCATTCCACGAACAATGCAGCAGAACTATGGGGTCTTATCAAGGGACTGCAACTGGTCACTCAAAATAATTATACAAAGATCATCGTCGAAGGGGACTCTCAGGTCATCATTGGCTTGCTACGCAGAATCCTACATGGGGCCAACCCGGATAGCATTTCGCCTAGCTGGAGACTTTTACATGGGTTACAGATCATTGCAGGTCTGTTGCATCCTCATCAAGTTATCATTCCCACACACATTAAGAGGAAGGTGAATCAAGTTGAGGATGAATTGGCTAATTTGGGCACCAATTGAAGAGGACCAGACCTCCAGTGTTATTCAACCCAGACTCCGGATCACCCTTACCTCCAGCAGTGTATTCACAAAGCTGGCTTGGTAGAAGTCTCCCCGGATGGGGTGTTAGTGGGATCCTCGTGGCAAAGGACGAGAGCAGGCACAGGCCGATGCGACACGGAGCCATGTGATGGGCTCGTGCCGCAGGCTGCCGCCCTCCCTGGTGTTTAAATGACATTTACGTCGCGGCAAGGGAGCATTAACGAAACCCATTCCACCTTTGCACTATTTTCAAATGGTTTCGCTTGTCGTTTTGGTTATCGATCTCTGTATGTTATCTGCAGGGCTCCTCCCTTCGCAGCAAAGGCTGGACTCGGCTCATCCCCTCTGGACTTCTGTCATCTCGGCCACTCTCTTGCACCTTTGGATTGTTGTCGTCCCAGCCAGTCCCCCCGAGAACATGAGGATGTGGCCAAGGGGACGACCGAGGAGGGGCTCTCCCTGGAAGCCCTGTTGACCCTCGATCTCGCCTTGTGATTCGCCTTCCATCTGTTCTTCCTCCAGTTGTCAGACTCAATTCATTGTCACTTCCTCGCCACCTTCGTAGAGCATGCATTTCAATTCCATGGCCATTATCCCTCGGATGTCGGCCTCACTTCTGAGGTTCCCTCAAGACCCCTGGATGAAGTTCTCAGCCCCAATGCCAATCCCTGGTCCATCGAGCAACCTGAGCGGTGAACCACCTACCTACGGCAAGCCTAAAAGAGCGTGCCTCCATCCCACGGACTTATTTGACAACGTGCACTTCAGGGACCGACTGGTCATACTGCATGACTTGGTCTTTGATCTTAGACAGGAGGTGGTGGACCTTCAATTTTGCCTTCAAGACACAGAAGAAAACATGGCGAGCTTTCTTCAAATCCTCTCTTCTATGCACACGGAGCTCTCCTCGGACCCGATTGATTCTGCTCCAGTGGAGGCAACTGCTGCTTCTACAAATGAAGGTATGGATAGAGTGCAGCGACCAACAGAAGTGAGATGGGAGAAGGATGAGCGAGGAAGCCACGATGAGGAAACTGCGTGTGACGAGGGAAAGGAAAAGCAATGGGAAGATCAGCCGACGTATATTGAAGAGGGACCTTGGACATAGGACCTCCGAGCCACGTGGATGGGCTATTTTCTAGGTGTTTAGATCATTAGTGTTGTTTTTCAAGTTTAATCAGGCTCGTAGTTTTAGATGGCAATCAGATTGAACACTGTTTTTACTGAACTTATGACTTTTTTAGACATTTGAACTAGATGGGTTGGCTGGACTGGTTTCCCCTCTATTGGGGAATTCCGGTAAATGCAGCTGGTATATTGCTATATTTTGGTACTTTTCATCAGCTTTAGCAGGCTCTTAATATACATATACTTCTTATTTACAAAAAAAATAAAAAAATAAATTGATATGTTTGTATTCATTCTCTACTATCTATATTTCTTGCTGAAATAAATCCATTAACTAAAAGAACACTGGGATTTTGTTTCTCTATGTTGTAATAGAAATAAAATCTTATATTCATTCTCTACTATACTAGTTATCATTGTAAATGGAAACAAATATTAAAAAAAAAAACACATTTCAGCCTGCTTCAAAACTAGGGAGAAATGAGCATTTAATCCATTTCCTCCCAACCGTAGACCAAAAAAGCTGAGATCACTTGTTCCTATCACCCCAAACATAAATCATTATTCCATAGGGACTAAAAATTTGAATAAATTTTTTCACATAGATCACAGTTTCATTGTTTGTCAGAACCCTCAAACTCAAATCCTAAACACAAGTACTCTTCTATACTTGTCTTTGCTTGTATTACCAAGTAGTAATAACTTTCCTAGGTCTTTTTCCAAGTTACCATCATCCCTAACCCTAGGGAATCTTCTTGGCCTAGATTTTTTCTAGCATGTTCCCTCACATACCACATCTTTGAGAGTAGGTTTACACCTATCCTCATGCACACTATTTACTTTGTTTTTTTTTTTATCACTTTTCTTTCTCCCATAAAATAATGATTTACTCTTTTTGTAAGTGGATTCTCTAATTAGTTTTTCTTTAGTTAAATAAAATAAATTAAAAATAATATTTACAAAAACATTCATCATTATCAATGTTTACGATGATAACATTTTAGCAAAGTTTTTTTTTCAAAAACTTCCTCAACATAAATAATAAAAATTAAAATATTCAAATGTTTATAAATGGAGGGACAATACATTTGATTTTTTTGTAGATCACAAAATAGGGACAATGATACATTGAACAACTTAGGAGTTAGTTTGAATCATGATGTGAATGAAAGTTTGATCAAGGTAAATGTTGAGATCTTTATTTAATATTCCATCGTTGTTAGAAAAACATGATCTTGAAGCAATAAAATAAGACAAATGTGGAAATAAAACACAAAAGATACACAATACAATAGAAACACAAATATATGTGGTTCACCCTATGTGAGCTATGTCCACTAGATAAATTGTGAGTTCCTTCATTTTTATTATCTGCATAATGAAGGGATAGAACCTACAACACACTCATTGTAACTTCCTCTTGTTTATCTCATAGTCTCCTCTCTCAAAATATAATATTCATGCGCATACAAAGTCGTAATACAATTCCCTCATAAAATAGGGTTTCCTTCTAGGACAAAAAATCCTAACATAACTTCTACCGTCAAATATGCGACCTTGTAATGAACGGTCCATAATGATTACAAATTACTATATTTTACAAGTAAATTTTCCTCAATATTTATCTTCGAGGGCATTTCCCCTGAATCCCCCACTAGGGGGGGCTACTAAAATTGTCGGCTCCCCTCCCTGGACCCCCTAGCGATAGTTGTGGGGGTGCAAGCCCCCGTTAGGGAATGGGGTCCAAGCACGAATGAAAAAAACATTTGAATTAGAAAGATAATGAGGGTCCACAACCAACACTCATTGAATTAGACATCATTATGAAGGTTAAGTTCCATCATTCAAGCTCAAAGATATGGGTAGTTAAAGATTCTCTAGTTCTCATTATTCCATAACATTATCCCAATGGAATTTGAGCCTATTAGTAGTATGGTGGGTGAATTGGGAATTGACTATCTATATTTCATTTTGTGGTTTTATAGTGGGCCAATGTCATTGATTCCACCCCTAGGTGACGCCTTATCATTCTATGATTAGGGGTAACCATGAGGGGTTCTTTGATTAATAAATATTATGACACGTGAGTTCATATAGGGGGGTTAAAAATATAAAAAAATGGATGCAATATATTGGTTAATATATAGAATTCAAGTTGTATTTTCAATATATTAAAAACGTGTAGATATTGGGTGATTAAAATTAAGTAAGGAGGCTGAATTAGTATAAAGGAAAAATAAAGAAAAAAAATTAATCCATCACTTTCATAATATACATTTAGGTATTATAAGAGTTGTGTTATGTTAGTATACTAGGGTTATAAATTGAAACAGGTTTTACAACAACCATAAGATAATGGATACCTAGGATATTTATGGAAAATAAGGGTTTTTTTAATTGGAAGGGTGTAGTGGGGTGGGGATTGAAGAAAATTATTTTGAAAATAATTCTTCAATGCTTAGTGATATTAAGGTTTTTTTTTCAATATCCTACAAAAAAACATGTCATGTCATACATTCACTGAGTGAACCGCTTATGGAGGTAAATATTTTTTTTTTTTAAGTAAAAACGATAGTACCTGCTATATTAAGTTAACAGAGAAACATTGACAAAATACATAGAGATATAGTCATCCCGAGCCACCAAAAATGTTGTCGTTTTACCAGAAACCAACATAGTTTGGAGTGAAATGAGTCTAGGAAGATAAGCTAAAANAAACTATATTCCATTGTGTTTTTCTTCCTTTGAGTTGTTGAAAGAAAATCATGAGGTAACAAAGGAAGCAGGAAATTCTGACTGCAATAACACTTATTTACATAAGAAAATGGTTGTTGATGAGGAATATCAACAACCTTCACACGTGTTAAATGATCATGTGGTTGATTACATGGGAGGTTAATTCAGTTTAGATTTGTAGCCTGTGCTCAACTACCAACTTGAAAATGAGGATGAAGCTGATCAAGAAATTATTACTAAAAGTCATTTTCCTTTTCCTAAACTTAATAAATATTTACAGCGATATTTTCAACAAGATGAAGTGTTTTAAAGTTCTCTTTCTTCCCTTGAGAATGATGTGGTTGTTAATTTTCTGAGTGGCCTGGACAAAGATGAGGATTATGAGACTACAAGCAGTGAACAAACACTTGCGAAAGAGGATGACCTTTCTATTTTTTTTCATCAAGAAGAAATGATTTTTCACGATTTGTATGACCATGTGGCATGTTATATAGAAATTTATAACAATCAGGATTTAAGGGTTAAGACGGATTGCAAGTTCAAAGGTGGTGATATTGACAAATCAACATCATTATTGGATATGGATTTCTTTACACGAGAGGTTTTTCTTCAGCCAATATTGTCTTATGATTCAAGAGGTTGTCACTTCCATTTGTCTCAGCAGATTTATCAGCCTCTTGATGGGAATCGACAGGCCGAATCACATGAAAATAAGAATGTAGTGGAAGAAGTGAAACATATTTTTGATCTTATGCATGTGTTGGAATATCCATTTGCAGTTTTGATAGAAACAATAAAAATCCCCAATATTCTTGAACTTTTAAAAATCATATTCATATGTAACTTCCCAAAGGAGTTGTTCGTGAGCAGATTCTGGAACAAGTATGTGCAAAGAAACCTAGCGTTGGATAAGATGCTTGCATGGTTACATTTGCATTATGATTTTATCTCATTGGAAGATCTTTTCAACTGTTAGGGTAGGTAGGTGTAAATAATCTTGATGAGCAAGCATTTTCAAGTTAAGATTCCCAAATAAATTATTCAGTAAAATTTTAGCAGTAGATTCAGCATTTAGTCTCTAGGCCAGAGAATAGCACACACCTTTTATGAGAGAAGCTCCAATGGATGAGGCACATGGTCTATTTTTCTCTGCTACCTCACAGGGAGGGTAGCATTCCCAGCTGGATCCCATGTTATCACTATAAAAAATTTTGTATGGATTCGTAGCCTCTAGATTTAGGAGGAGGCTAAGTTGGTATCGAGGAGCGATAAATTAGCGTATGGGGATAAATATAGTGCTAAAGCGAAGTTGATGGGATCCGATGGGTCATGGATCGTGAGCGCTACTAATCAATGGTTATAAGACATATCAGGTAGAGAAATAACGCATCGGTTAATCTCTTGGAGGTAGATCGATATAAATACCATAGTTTCATTTCAAGGGCACGTGGCGCCACCAAATACATATTAGGGGGAAAAGCAGGTAATTTTGAAACTACTCAAGTCCACCCTGATGCCAGGTGTCATAAAATGATTAGACATGTTACATCGAGGATTGGATGTGGAAAAGGAAAGTTGATGGCCCGTCAGATCATCTAAGGACACTTGACCGATTACTTTCGTCTGTGCAACGTCGGGTGAACGCCGCCATAAAACTGATTCAAAGGCTCATCATTTGAAATTGATAGTCGAACATGATAAGTCATATTCCTTGATAGTAATTTCATCTGTATGATATGATTGACACTCAATGACGACTATCATTCAAAACATGGTTGACATTACTCTATTTTGGATGATTAATATTTTATTTCCAAACGGGGTCCTCACCAATCGGATCATCTTTCTAATTCCTATGCAGCTAAGGGGGATAAGCTCGTTCTTTCTTAAAAACCAGAGAGAATGGATATGACGGACCAAGGGGTCTCTAGTGGGCCGGGATATTCAAATAATATGATAAATTTATCAGTAGAGAAGAAATAAAAGATGGTCACATGAATATTGGCTACAAAATTTCACACGAAGCTTGCAAAGAAGTCAGAAGCAGAGAAAGAGGTCATATTAAATCTCATCATGAAGGATTTTATCATCAACGGATATGTAGATGAGCCCCACACATGAGATTTCAAGAGGAAAAGGAGCAAGATACATAAGACAGAGGTTAAAGCTGAAGCGATGGAAAACAATAGAGAAAACCATCCTACTTGGCTTGACACGTTAAAAGAAGAAATTGCTAATTTGAAATAGATTTCAAGATAAATTAAGTATGTTTCATAAAATTTTGTAAAAATATAGACTTGTGGAATTCAAAGAGAAAATATCAAATGTGTCTGTTTTGATTATAATGTCCCCTAGAAAATAGGAGTACAGTTGTTGCACATTATTCCTTCATTGTAACTGATGTCTATTTTGGGTCTCTTGGGGAAGATGATTTGTTTTGAATCCTAGATGTAAATTATCTATATATACTATTAAAAGGATAAATGAGAGGGGCCTAACCTCGTAGCAGTATATACAGAGAGGGGCCTGCCTTTGTAGCAGGAGGACTATGTAACTTTCTGGAGAAGAATCAAATATATATATGCATTGACCTTTAAATTCCACATGAAATATTCTAATGGTGGTGATATGAGATTTATTTTCTCTCATGGTATCTATTTCTTGTATTCCTAAATTCCATTTTCACTTTCTTTTGTTCAAATTGGAGAGTTAAAAATCTTAGAATTCGTCGTATGATGCACTTAGTTTAATCAATTTGAACTATGTGTGTTTCTTCTTAATTGATTCAGAATTCATTTCAGAAATGATCTTATGCAATTATGTGTTTTCTATGTCCTCTTACACCCTAGTTAAATGCCATTTATAACTCTAATTCAATGCATTATTCTGCCTTTATTCTTTGGAGAGTTCTAATGGCCAGTCATTGTTTTCATTCATTTTCAAAATTTCGACTCCATATCCCTAAGTGTCCCCCTCCTTCCTTTCCATAAAATTTATAAAAACCCCCAAAACAAACCACATCTAACCGTCAATTGCCAAAGAAATATCAAGTGACATGAGAGAGCCCTCTCTCAGCTGAGCAGGCTAGTGCCCAACTTTAAAGCTGGTTGAAATAGTTACCTATGTCATTTGGACAAAATTTATTGAGTGCTAACCAATCTATTCTCTTCGTCCTCATCCTCAAGGTAAAGCAATATATTTCTTTTGCACACATTTAATATTCAAGAGATTTGATTCTATGATCAACTTCTTATAATTTTCTTATCTTCGTATGTTTTAGTTTATTTATAGTACAAAACTCCTACTATATTATCTAGTTAGCCCTATATTTCTCGGTCATGCATAGCACATTCATCACGAGGTATACCAAGGTATCACTCCATGCATCCTCAATAATATTCACGGTTAACGTAAGACCATTAGTTCTTATATATTTAAGAATTCATATATTGATTTAACAATTCATATATTATTCTCAAGAAACAAGCCAAACATTTTGTTCGAGGCTATTTAGAGTGGTTAAATAATTTCTTATCATCTTTTCTTTATATTTTCATTAATACATTTTGACGACATCCTCCGGAAATCCTTACTTAAGAATGAGGATTGTCCAAGAATAAAATGTTTAACTCACTTGTGGATTTAGTTAGGGCACGACATTATTCATGCATTAAATATTTGGTTGTTTGTTGTGCATATCATACATTCAGTGAGTCTTAAGCCGTGGTTTATGTTTGATGCAGAGTTGTTGAAACCCTCGAGCTATTCATCAGGCTTAACATTTTAAACTCAAAACCTACTTAATATTGTATACATCACAATCATTGTTTAGAAATTATGTCATACCTATGCAGGATGTTCTATTATACTTTTACTATACATTTCTAAGTATTCTCACGATTAGTATATAAAAGAAAATGTTTTGCATACATGCTAATCCACTAACTATTTTGTAATGATTGTATTTTCTCTTTAAATTAATCCTACACAGAAAATAAATTTCCGCAAAAGATAATATGCTACAAATATAGGAACTATTTGATTACTACATCAAAACTACTAATAAGATGATGCACATAAATTATTTTTTTCTAGTTATACTCAAAATTGATATGTTTGTGTATTATGCTACAGAGAGCTAGGGTTTAGGTAATGACAGCTGGAGCGAATTGTGCCCACAAGATGATGGCCCCGCAGGGGTTCATACACCGTAGGGAGGGGGCGCCGACTGGCATCTCCTACAGCCGAGTCACGGCCAATGAATATCCGACAGCAGGGGTGAAGAGGCCAACCTTTGAAACACCTCCAGACATGCGCACGCAACTCCTGGTAGAAGAGACCTTCAAGGATCGGGACATGGACATCGATCCGGCAAAGGAAAACGTCTCTGCAAGTGCCTCAGCCCCTTGGACGCCTAGTAAATGCATTCCACAAGCACCACAGGCCCCAAAATACGTCATAAGCTCGCCCCGCATATAGGAGCAGAAACAATACATGTGAGATAATGCCCTAGTAGGAAATTTTCTAGGGCTATGGCCCTCGGAGCGTGATTTGGTCAAATGGATATAGTACTAGTGGAGACCAAAATGCCACTATGATCTGCAACTAGGATCGAAGGGATTCTTCACAATCATCCTCCACAACCTAGAGGATAGAAACCGTATCTTCGATGGAGGGCCTTATTTTTACAAATCGGTTGGACTCTTCTTGAGATTCTGGACAGAAAAGTTCAGCCCCGAAAAGGAAGACTTCATCCATGCGCCAGTCTGGATCAGGCTGTATTCTCTTCCCCAGGAATTCTGGTTGGAAGAAGTCCTCGCCGTCATAGGCAATACTATTGGTATTCATGTTAAGTCCTCTGAAGCAACTAAGCAGAGATGCTACACGTCATATGCATGAATCTGTGTATATCTGAACATAGCCAAGCCGCTCCCGGGTTCAATCATGCTAGAGTATCATGATGAATATTTGGGCTCAAACCATCGACTATGAACACATTCCCTTCCGATGCAGGAAATCCCACGAGCATGGGCATCTCTTCAGGGAATTCCCTCTCAATGTGAATCACAAGGAAGGGAACCCAGAAAGCGGCAGGGACAAGGAAGGCTTCATGCAACAGGCAGGGAGGAGACGATAGGGAGGCAGAAAGAAACCAACCCAGGTAAGTAAATATCCTTCCACCAGTAATAAATTTTCAATTTTACAAGATCACCCAGAAAATATTACAACCCCAACAAACTTGAATCCACCACCCCTGCACACCGTCTCCCAGACCAAGGACCTAGAGGCTGAACAACCCATGAAGAGTAAGGATTCAGACCCTCCCCCTCTAGGCTCGAAGCAGGATCAGCCTGAATTGTAGGAGATAGAAGATGGGGATGAGGAAATGGAGCTGGAAGAACAGGACCTAGCTGGGGTGGATTTGGATCACCTTGAGCACGCCTATAGACATCAAAAACTTTATACTATACCCAGGGATCAACTGAGGAAGGTGCACAAAGTATTCCTCAACTCCTTTGTGGGTTCCTCAGCACTAGACGGCAAAGCCCTGGGCATCCAGGGTAGTCAGACAAAAACCCCAAATAAAGCTCAAAAGGACGAAAAGAAACAGGGAAGGAAATCCACAAACAAGCTCATACAGGAAATTGGAAACTTCATGGTAAATTCAGGGCAGATTCACCTGATCTCGGATATATTCCCTCCTCTCCCCACCCCTCAGTCATCATGAAGATCATATCTTGGAACATCAGAGGCCTCAACGGACGTAGCAAGAAGAAATTGCTACGAGATTTGATCCTAGTGGAAGCACCGGACATTGTGTTGTTACAGGAAACAAAATGCACCTCAGAAGACTTTGATCAGCTACTCCCCTATTGCTGGAAGCAAGGAGGTGCAGTCTCAATTGATGCCGCAGGAATGGATGGAGGATTGGCTATCCTCTGGAACACCAACGTTGTCCTGTTGGAAAACTCTCGTACTACTAGATGGTCTATAACGGTAGATTATAGGCTCATCGGCTCTAACAAGCCCGAACATCTAACCAGCATCTATGGGCTAGCCACTCCAAGGGACAAGCAGTCTTTCCTTAGAAGCCTAACTTACCTGTCCAGCCTCACACAATAAAACAGATGGATTGTGGGAGGAAATTTTAATATCATCCGCAGCCTAGAGGAAAGAAAAGGAGGATCGAGACGATTGGATCAAGACTCCGGTGACTTCAACAGTTTAATAGATGATCTTCAACTAATTGACTTAGAGGCCAGCAATGAAATTCACACCTGGTCCAACAGAAGAACTGGACTGCACCAGATTGCTTGCAAACTGGACCGCTTCCTCGTATCGGAGCCACTCATGATGGATGGTACTGCAATGGAATCCACTATCTTAAATTGCACCAGTTCGGACCATTGGCTTATACAATTATGGTTGGTAGTCCCAGCCACTCCTGAAAAGAAACCCTTCCATTTTGAACAGTTTTGGCTAGACCACCCGGATTTCAAAGCAAATATTCAGGACTGGTGGAGGAAGGCAAAAATCTCCCAAGGATCCAAAATGTATAGGTTCCAACAAAAGCTGAAGAATCTCAAGAAAACGCTTAAAATCTGGAACAAGCACACTTTCGACAGCATCTTTGAATCACAAAAACAGCACAGAGCAAATGGATGAGATTCAGTGCAGGATCAGAGAGCAGGGACTGACAGATGAGCTCAAAACCCACGAACTCAGAGTGAATCAATAGATTGAAGAGAGAAAAAGACAGGAAGATATACTGTGGAAAAAGAAGTCGCGTATACAATGGCTCAAGGAAGGGGAACGCAACACTAAATTCTTTCACCAAACTGCTATCCAGATGAGGCAAACTAATAAGATCACGCATCTCATCTCAGAGGAGGGGGAAACTCTTCACTCCCATGCTGATCTGGAAACAAATTTGGTTGAGTACTTTCAAGACCTGCTCACTGAGCCCAACCCAGACAAACATGAAGCAATCAATAAGATTACAAGGCATGTGCCCTCCCTTGTAACCCAGGAGCAAAACCCAACCCTCCTCAGACCCTTCACCATCGAGGAAGTAGATCAAGTACTCCAAGACACCCCTAAGTGCAAGGCCCCTGGCCCAGATGGTTTCACCATCGACTTCTTCCACTACTACTGGCCGATAATTCGGACGGAGGTCTGGGAAATCCTGGAAGACTCAAGGGTCACAGGAAAGGTCCTCCGGGCTCTCAATGCCACATTTCTCGCCTTAATCCCCAAAGAGGGGAAAGCGCATAGACCCAAGCAATACAGGCCTATAGCTCTTTGCAACATCATCTACAAACTCCTCACAAAAGTAATTGCCCGAAGACTCAAGCTGATCCTACCAACAATCATATCCCCAGAGAAATCGGGGTATGTCGAAGGTAGGCAAATCCTGGATAGCATCATTCTGGCACATGAGGTAATTCACTCCCTACAGAAAACCAAGACCCCAGGTATGCTTCTCAATATGGACATATCTAAATCCTTTGATAAGCTCAGCTGGGAGTATATGCGAGAAATGCTTATAGATTTTGGCTTCGATCAAAATTGGGTTACTTGGATTTTAAATTTAACCTCCTCGGCCTTCTTTTCCCTTCTCATCAATGGTATACCCTTGATAACCTTCTCCCCCTCAAGAGGGATTAGACAGGGTGACCCCCTATCTCCTTTCCTCTTCATCATCATGGCTGAAGGACTTAGTCGATCCATCCATGCTGCTTTGGAAAACAACCTTTTGACAGGTTTACCCCTGCACGACATCTCCCCTCCTATCTCACATAGTCAATTCGTGGATGATACCATCTTGATGGGAAGCCCTACTGCATGAGAAGCCAAGTCGCTCAAGGAGATTCTTCAAACATTTTCTGATGCTTCAGGTCTAGAATGCAACAAGGATAAGTCCCAAATCTTCTTTTTCAACACGCCCCCTCCGATCCAGCGTCACATATCGAAGATCCTTGGTTTCAACAGAAGCTCCCTTCCGTCCAATTATCTAGGCATACCCCTCATTGAAAACGCCCTCCGGAATTCTTCCTGGGAGTACCTTCTATATTCCTTCTCCAAACGGCTCTCCTCTTGTACCTTTAGAGATTTAAACCTGCCCAGCCATCTCATTCTTCTCAAATCCATCCTTCAAGCTCTCCCGATCTATTCTTTTTCAGCGTTGGCCGCCCCAAGGTTTGTCCTCAACACCATCAAAAGCTTACAGAGAAACTTTCTTTGGAAAGGCCTCAACAAAGAGAAGAAGATAGCGCTAGTCATATGGGAAAAGATCTATAGGCCCAAGGAACAAGGAGGACTGGGATTAAGAGATCCCTCTATAATGAACAAGGTTCTCAGTGCCAAAATTTGGTGGCGCTGGTTAAAAAACCCCAAAGATCTTTGGGATAAACTGTGGAGGAAGAAATATGCCCCTAACATGGCAAATAAAAACCTAATACGATGGAATGGGGATAACACAGGCTCCTTAATATGGACAATGGCCAAGCAGGATAGGAAGATCGTCACTCAGCATTCTTTCTGGGAGATAGGAAATGGGGAAATGGCTTTGATCTTGCAAGATTCTTGGCAAAAATGGCCAACCTTGAGCACTGAGGACTAGGCCCACGAGATTTGTGCTCAGGCTACAGGCGTGGGATTAACAAAATTAGCAGACTACTGGCATAAAAATACCACAGAGGACACCTAGCGCTACTGGCACTTGGATCGGGAGCATCTAAACTTGGATCAGCATATCGATCTGGCACCACTTCAAGAAGAGCTGACTAAATGGAAAATTCATATACGTGCTGGTGAAGACATACTTCGGTGGGGATACAGGCCACAGGGATCCTTCACCACGCAGGAATCCTATCAAATTAATACCAAGTCAAATCCCCCCCAGGTGCAAAAATTTGGGGGAAAATATGGAATCTCAAGCATTGGCCAAAAGTCACTCTTTTTCTTTGGCTGGTCTCACACTCAAGCATTCTCACCTGAGACAATCTCCTGAAGAGGGGTTTTGTGGGACCCTCCATATGCATACTTTTTGGAGAGGCAGAGGAAACCTTGAATCATCTACTCAATACTTGCCTTTACACAGCTCAGGTCTCGGATCAAGTAGCGATCATCATGCATACCTCGGACCGCCATAGAGAAAGTGTCATCGAAACTATTTTGAATTGGAGAGATCAGGCTTTCTTCTCTCCCTACCTCAACAGAATTTGGAAACTCCTACCTGGCTTTGTCCTTTGGCAAACTTGGAAAGAAAGAAATAGGAGAATTTTCATAAACATCTCTCTCCCGTGGTATTAGTGTTGGTGTCATTGCCAACGCAACCTCTTGGAAACTCTCCAACTCAGGAATTAGTCAGATGCAGACTTAACTTGCTCTCCCTCCGAGCTCCCCATCCTTCGGTACTGAACTCCTCTTCTTTCCCCTCAGACGCCTACATCCCCCTCTCCCACCCCCCCTTCGATTCACCCTTCCCTTTGGTCTCCTACCCCAAAGGATTTCATCAAACTCAATTTTGACGGAGCGTCTAAAGGCAATCCCGGAGCTGCAGGCTATGGAGTGGTCTTTCGTAATCATCATGGACACATTCTCGCCATAGGAGCAGGCCCCCTTGGGCATTCCACGAACAATGTAGTAGAACTCTGGGGTCTTATCAAGGGACTGCAACTGGTCACTCAAAATAATTATACAAAGATCATCGTCGAAGGGGACTCTCAAGTCATCATTGTCTTGCTACGCAGAATCCTACATGGGGCCAACCCGGATAGCATTTCGCCTAGATGGACACTTTCACATGGGTTACAGATCATTGCAGGTCTATTGCATCCTCATCAAGTTATCATTCCCACACACATTAAGAGGAAGGTTAATCAAGTTGAGGAGGAATTGGCTAATTTGGGCACCAACTGAAGAGGACCAGACCTCCAGTGTTATTCAACCTAGACTCCGGATCACCCTTACCTCCAGCAGTGTATTCGCAAAGCTGGCTTGGTAGACGTCTCCCCGGATGGGGTGTTAGTGGGATCCTCGTGGCAAAGGACGGGAGCAGGCACAGGCCGATGCGACACGGAGCCATGTGATGGGCTCGTGCCACAGGCTGCCGCCCTCCCTGGTGTTTAAATGACATTTACGTCACGGCAAGGGAGCATTAACGCAACCCATTCCACCTTTGCATTATTTTCAAATGGCTTCGCTCGTCATTTTGGTTATCGATCTCTGTATGTTATCTGCAGGGATCCTCCCTTCGCAGCAAAGGCTGGACTCGGCTCGTCCCCTATGGACTGCTGTCATCTCGGCCACTCTCTTGCACCTTTGGATTGTTGTCGTCCCAGCCAGTCCCCCTGAGCACATGAGGATGCAGCCAAGGGGACGACTGAGGAGGGGCTCTCCCTGGAAGCCTTGTTGACCCTCGATCTCGCCTTCTGATTCGCCTTCCATCTGTTCTTCCTCCAGTCGTCAGACTCAATTCATTGTCACTTCCTCGCCACCTTCGCAGAGCATGCATTTCAATTCCATGGACATTATCCCTCGGATGTCGGCCTCACTTCTGAGGTTCCCTCAAGACCCCCGGATGAAGTTCTCAGCCCCAATGCCAATCCATCGGCCATCGAGCAACCTGAGCGGTGAACCACCTACCTACGGCAAGCCTAAACGAGCGTGCCTCCATCCCACGGACTTATTTGACAACGTCCACTTCAGGGACCGACTGGTCATACTGCATGACTTGGTCTTTGAGCTTAGACAGGAGGTGGTGGACCTTCAATTTTGCCTTCAAGCCACAGAAGAAAACGTGGCAAGCTTTCTTCAAATCCTCTCTTCTATGCACACAGATCTCTCCTCGAACGCGGTTGATTCTGCTCCAGTGGAGGCACCTGCTGTTGCTACAAATGAAGGTATGGATAGAGTGCAGCGACCAATAGAAGTGAGATAGGAGAAGGATAAGCGAGGAAGCCACGCTGAGGAAACTGCATGTGACGAGGGAAAGGAAAAGCAATGGGAAGATCAGACGACGTATATTGAAGAAAGACCTGGACAAAGGACCTCCGAGCCATGTGGATGGGATATTTTCTAGGTGTTTAGATCATTAGTGTTGTTTTTCAAGTTTAATCAGGCTCGTAGTTTTAGATGGTAATCAGATTGAACAATGTTTTTACTGAACTTATGACTTTTTTAGACATTTGAACTGGATGGGCTGGCTGGACTGGTTTCCCCTCTGTTGGGGAAGTCTGGTAAATGCATCTGGTATATTGCTATATTTTGGTACTTTTCATCAGCTTTAGCAGGCTCTTAATATACATATACTTCTTATTTACAAAAAAAATAAAAAAATAAATTGATATGTTTGTATTCATTCTCTACTATCTATATTTCTTGCTGAAATAAATCCATTAACTAAAAGAACACTGGGATTTTGTTTCTCTATGTTGTAATAGAAATAAAATCTTATATTCATTCTCTACTATACTAGTTATCATTGTAAATGGAAACAAATATTAAAAAAAAAAACACATTTCAGCCTGCTTCAAAACTAGGGAGAAATGAGCATTTAATCCATTTCCTCCCAACCGTAGACCAAAAAAGCTGAGATCACTTGTTCCTATCACCCCAAACATAAATCATTATTCCATAGGGACTAAAAATTTGAATAAATTTTTTCACATAGATCACAGTTTCATTGTTTGTCAGAACCCTCAAACTCAAATCCTAAACACAAGTACTCTTCTATACTTGTCTTTGCTTGTATTACCAAGTAGTAATAACTTTCCTAGGTCTTTTTCCAAGTTACCATCATCCCTAACCCTAGGGAATCTTCTTGGCCTAGATTTTTTCTAGCATGTTCCCTCACATACCACATCTTTGAGAGTAGGTTTACACCTATCCTCATGCACACTATTTACTTTGTTTTTTTTTTTATCACTTTTCTTTCTCCCATAAAATAATGATTTACTCTTTTTGTAAGTGGATTCTCTAATTAGTTTTTCTTTAGTTAAATAAAATAAATTAAAAATAATATTTACAAAAACATTCATCATTATCAATGTTTACGATGATAACATTTTAGCAAAGTTTTTTTTTCAAAAACTTCCTCAACATAAATAATAAAAATTAAAATATTCAAATGTTTATAAATGGAGGGACAATACATTTGATTTTTTTGTAGATCACAAAATAGGGACAATGATACATTGAACAACTTAGGAGTTAGTTTGAATCATGATGTGAATGAAAGTTTGATCAAGGTAAATGTTGAGATCTTTATTTAATATTCCATCGTTGTTAGAAAAACATGATCTTGAAGCAATAAAATAAGACAAATGTGGAAATAAAACACAAAAGATACACAATACAATAGAAACACAAATATATGTGGTTCACCCTATGTGAGCTATGTCCACTAGATAAATTGTGAGTTCCTTCATTTTTATTATCTGCATAATGAAGGGATAGAACCTACAACACACTCATTGTAACTTCCTCTTGTTTATCTCATAGTCTCCTCTCTCAAAATATAATATTCATGCGCATACAAAGTCGTAATACAATTCCCTCATAAAATAGGGTTTCCTTCTAGGACAAAAAATCCTAACATAACTTCTACCGTCAAATATGCGACCTTGTAATGAACGGTCCATAATGATTACAAATTACTATATTTTACAAGTAAATTTTCCTCAATATTTATCTTCGAGGGCATTTCCCCTGAATCCCCCACTAGGGGGGGCTACTAAAATTGTCGGCTCCCCTCCCTGGACCCCCTAGCGATAGTTGTGGGGGTGCAAGCCCCCGTTAGGGAATGGGGTCCAAGCACGAATGAAAAAAACATTTGAATTAGAAAGATAATGAGGGTCCACAACCAACACTCATTGAATTAGACATCATTATGAAGGTTAAGTTCCATCATTCAAGCTCAAAGATATGGGTAGTTAAAGATTCTCTAGTTCTCATTATTCCATAACATTATCCCAATGGAATTTGAGCCTATTAGTAGTATGGTGGGTGAATTGGGAATTGACTATCTATATTTCATTTTGTGGTTTTATAGTGGGCCAATGTCATTGATTCCACCCCTAGGTGACGCCTTATCATTCTATGATTAGGGGTAACCATGAGGGGTTCTTTGATTAATAAATATTATGACACGTGAGTTCATATAGGGGGGTTAAAAATATAAAAAAATGGATGCAATATATTGGTTAATATATAGAATTCAAGTTGTATTTTCAATATATTAAAAACGTGTAGATATTGGGTGATTAAAATTAAGTAAGGAGGCTGAATTAGTATAAAGGAAAAATAAAGAAAAAAAATTAATCCATCACTTTCATAATATACATTTAGGTATTATAAGAGTTGTGTTATGTTAGTATACTAGGGTTATAAATTGAAACAGGTTTTACAACAACCATAAGATAATGGATACCTAGGATATTTATGGAAAATAAGGGTTTTTTTAATTGGAAGGGTGTAGTGGGGTGGGGATTGAAGAAAATTATTTTGAAAATAATTCTTCAATGCTTAGTGATATTAAGGTTTTTTTTTCAATATCCTACAAAAAAACATGTCATGTCATACATTCACTGAGTGAACCGCTTATGGAGGTAAATATTTTTTTTTTTTAAGTAAAAACGATAGTACCTGCTATATTAAGTTAACAGAGAAACATTGACAAAATACATAGAGATATAGTCATCCCGAGCCACCAAAAATGTTGTCGTTTTACCAGAAACCAACATAGTTTGGAGTGAAATGAGTCTAGGAAGATAAGCTAAAAYCGTTTTTCCCTCTGTTTTGCCCRAAGGAAACCAGGAMARCTCGCCATAGTTCGAGTTTACATTTAGAAACAACATGATTAAMCAGAAAAYAAACTAGCATAGGAGAACTCAGATACCTGGTGACMTGTCGCCATTATCTTTCTGCCACGTGGACCTGGCTGGGATGGCGAACGACTGCGTGCACATCAGACATTTCCTCTTTGTTGGAGCATTGGAGTATGCATCAAGGAGTAGGTACAGATGTTGTTCCATGAGGAGGGATCTATGCTTCTGGTCTACCATGTGGCCTCGGAGTTCGTACATTAGAGCCATATGCTCTGCATGGAGTGAACCATGCAAGTCATTATTTCCGGCCTCGTCGAAGGCTTCGTTCGCCACTTCCACATTCATGCCTGCTTTGGGCTCGATCACGTTCAGTCCTGCATTGACCGCATCCACATTCATCCTTGCTCTGGTCTTGTCCACATTCCTTTCTGCGCATGCATTGTCCCGAGACTCATCCTCGTTCGTTGCCTTCTCAGCGTGGTTGGTGGGGTTGTAGTCACCCGTCCACGATATCTCTTCAACAATACAAATTGGGAAATCATCTAACGACTCTCCCTTTGGACCGCTTCTAGCCTGTATTTCAAGCACCATGGCTTGGGGTTCCAGGGTGGTTGCTACATCCTCCAGGTACGATATTTCATCAACATAACATGTTGGAAACTCGTCCACAACGCCTTCCTTCAAACAGCTTCCAGGCTCAATTTCCATGGTGTGTGTGCTACATTATGTCCCAGGCTCAGCAATAATGGCGTGGAGTGCCAATTGGTTGGCTTGAGCTCTCTACCAGAGAATGGAAGTCACCATTTACAGAGCACGCTCCAGGTTCTTCCTCCTTTGCCTTTTCTCTTTGTGGGTGTACCAGGCCGAGCCTCGGCGAGGCTTGCCTCACTTCCTTGTCATTGTTGATGAGGGGTGGATAAAGATACAGAGAGAATGAGCCAAAACGAGAGTGAAACAAAACAAGAATGAACCAGAACCACACCAGAGCTCCCACCCGATGGGGAGGTCCAAAACGAGAGTGAACCAGCTCTGTCTAGGTTCTCTACCTTTCAAATTACCAAATGACAGCTTCACATGGCTTCCCATTAACCCTGTCATATTGAATGTTGGTTGAGCGAGTGCGTTCGCGTGAGGGAGAAGTCCCTCCTTCGTATAATGGCTGTAATGGTTGGCTACCATCATAAATGTGGAAGGGATGGGGAGCATCCTACAACATTTAAGTTGTGGCTTGATGTTGAGACATGTGGAAAGGCATTGCCACGTGTCACCCCATCTGGGGCTGAGAAGTCTCTGCATTGCCTTGAGAGATCTGTATCATCAGAGAGATAGGCTTGCCAATGTATGAGTTTGGACTTGGTGTCAACTCCAGTATTCACCAGGTGATCCGCAACTTTGTTTGCTTCTCATTTCACATGAGAAGGAANCTGGTATATTGCTATATTTTGGTACTTTTCATCAGCTTTAGCAGGCTCTTAATATACATATACTTCTTATTTACAAAAAAAATAAAAAAATAAATTGATATGTTTGTATTCATTCTCTACTATCTATATTTCTTGCTGAAATAAATCCATTAACTAAAAGAACACTGGGATTTTGTTTCTCTATGTTGTAATAGAAATAAAATCTTATATTCATTCTCTACTATACTAGTTATCATTGTAAATGGAAACAAATATTAAAAAAAAAAACACATTTCAGCCTGCTTCAAAACTAGGGAGAAATGAGCATTTAATCCATTTCCTCCCAACCGTAGACCAAAAAAGCTGAGATCACTTGTTCCTATCACCCCAAACATAAATCATTATTCCATAGGGACTAAAAATTTGAATAAATTTTTTCACATAGATCACAGTTTCATTGTTTGTCAGAACCCTCAAACTCAAATCCTAAACACAAGTACTCTTCTATACTTGTCTTTGCTTGTATTACCAAGTAGTAATAACTTTCCTAGGTCTTTTTCCAAGTTACCATCATCCCTAACCCTAGGGAATCTTCTTGGCCTAGATTTTTTCTAGCATGTTCCCTCACATACCACATCTTTGAGAGTAGGTTTACACCTATCCTCATGCACACTATTTACTTTGTTTTTTTTTTTATCACTTTTCTTTCTCCCATAAAATAATGATTTACTCTTTTTGTAAGTGGATTCTCTAATTAGTTTTTCTTTAGTTAAATAAAATAAATTAAAAATAATATTTACAAAAACATTCATCATTATCAATGTTTACGATGATAACATTTTAGCAAAGTTTTTTTTTCAAAAACTTCCTCAACATAAATAATAAAAATTAAAATATTCAAATGTTTATAAATGGAGGGACAATACATTTGATTTTTTTGTAGATCACAAAATAGGGACAATGATACATTGAACAACTTAGGAGTTAGTTTGAATCATGATGTGAATGAAAGTTTGATCAAGGTAAATGTTGAGATCTTTATTTAATATTCCATCGTTGTTAGAAAAACATGATCTTGAAGCAATAAAATAAGACAAATGTGGAAATAAAACACAAAAGATACACAATACAATAGAAACACAAATATATGTGGTTCACCCTATGTGAGCTATGTCCACTAGATAAATTGTGAGTTCCTTCATTTTTATTATCTGCATAATGAAGGGATAGAACCTACAACACACTCATTGTAACTTCCTCTTGTTTATCTCATAGTCTCCTCTCTCAAAATATAATATTCATGCGCATACAAAGTCGTAATACAATTCCCTCATAAAATAGGGTTTCCTTCTAGGACAAAAAATCCTAACATAACTTCTACCGTCAAATATGCGACCTTGTAATGAACGGTCCATAATGATTACAAATTACTATATTTTACAAGTAAATTTTCCTCAATATTTATCTTCGAGGGCATTTCCCCTGAATCCCCCACTAGGGGGGGCTACTAAAATTGTCGGCTCCCCTCCCTGGACCCCCTAGCGATAGTTGTGGGGGTGCAAGCCCCCGTTAGGGAATGGGGTCCAAGCACGAATGAAAAAAACATTTGAATTAGAAAGATAATGAGGGTCCACAACCAACACTCATTGAATTAGACATCATTATGAAGGTTAAGTTCCATCATTCAAGCTCAAAGATATGGGTAGTTAAAGATTCTCTAGTTCTCATTATTCCATAACATTATCCCAATGGAATTTGAGCCTATTAGTAGTATGGTGGGTGAATTGGGAATTGACTATCTATATTTCATTTTGTGGTTTTATAGTGGGCCAATGTCATTGATTCCACCCCTAGGTGACGCCTTATCATTCTATGATTAGGGGTAACCATGAGGGGTTCTTTGATTAATAAATATTATGACACGTGAGTTCATATAGGGGGGTTAAAAATATAAAAAAATGGATGCAATATATTGGTTAATATATAGAATTCAAGTTGTATTTTCAATATATTAAAAACGTGTAGATATTGGGTGATTAAAATTAAGTAAGGAGGCTGAATTAGTATAAAGGAAAAATAAAGAAAAAAAATTAATCCATCACTTTCATAATATACATTTAGGTATTATAAGAGTTGTGTTATGTTAGTATACTAGGGTTATAAATTGAAACAGGTTTTACAACAACCATAAGATAATGGATACCTAGGATATTTATGGAAAATAAGGGTTTTTTTAATTGGAAGGGTGTAGTGGGGTGGGGATTGAAGAAAATTATTTTGAAAATAATTCTTCAATGCTTAGTGATATTAAGGTTTTTTTTTCAATATCCTACAAAAAAACATGTCATGTCATACATTCACTGAGTGAACCGCTTATGGAGGTAAATATTTTTTTTTTTTAAGTAAAAACGATAGTACCTGCTATATTAAGTTAACAGAGAAACATTGACAAAATACATAGAGATATAGTCATCCCGAGCCACCAAAAATGTTGTCGTTTTACCAGAAACCAACATAGTTTGGAGTGAAATGAGTCTAGGAAGATAAGCTAAAACCGTTTTTCCCTCTGTTTTGCCCGAAGGAAACCAGGACAACTCGCCATAGTTCGAGTTTACATTTAGAAACAACATGATTAAACAGAAAATAAACTAGCATAGGAGAACTCAGATACCTGGTGACATGTCGCCATTATCTTTCTGCCACGTGGACCTGGCTGGGATGGCGAACGACTGCGTGCACATCAGACATTTCCTCTTTGTTGGAGCATTGGAGTATGCATCAAGGAGTAGGTACAGATGTTGTTCCATGAGGAGGGATCTATGCTTCTGGTCTACCATGTGGCCTCGGAGTTCGTACATTAGAGCCATATGCTCTGCATGGAGTGAACCATGCAAGTCATTATTTCCGGCCTCGTCGAAGGCTTCGTTCGCCACTTCCACATTCATGCCTGCTTTGGGCTCGATCACGTTCAGTCCTGCATTGACCGCATCCACATTCATCCTTGCTCTGGTCTTGTCCACATTCCTTTCTGCGCATGCATTGTCCCGAGACTCATCCTCGTTCGTTGCCTTCTCAGCGTGGTTGGTGGGGTTGTAGTCACCCGTCCACGATATCTCTTCAACAATACAAATTGGGAAATCATCTAACAACTCTCCCTTTGGACCGCTTCCAGCCTGTATTTCAAGCACCATGGCTTGGGGTTCTAGGGTGGTTTCTACATCCTCCAGGTACGATATTTCATCAACATAACAGGTTGGAAACTCATCCACAACGCCTTCCTTCAAACAACTTCCAGGCTCAATTTCCATGGTGTGTGTGCTACATTCTGTCCCAGGCTCAGCAATAATGGCATGGAGTGCCAATTGGTCGGCTTGAGCTCTCTACCAGAGAATGGAAGTCACCATTTACAGAGCACGCTCCAGTTTCTTCCTCCTTTGCCTTTGCTCTTTGTGGGTGTACCAGGCCAAGCCTCGGCGAGGCTTGCCTCACTTCCTTGTCATTTTTGATGAGGGGTGGATAAAGATACAGAGAGAATGAGCCAAAACGAGAGTGAAACAAAACGAGAATGAACCAGAACCACACCAGAGCTCCCAACCGGTGGGGAGGTCCAAAATGAGAGTGAACCAGCTCTGTCTAGGTTCTCTACCTTTCAAACTACCAAATGACAGCTTCACATGGCTTCCCATTAACCCTGTCATATTGAATTTTGGTTGAGCGAGTGCGTTCGCGTGAGGGAGAAGTCCCTCCTTCGTATAACGGCTGTAATGGTTGGCTACCATCATAAATACGAAAGGGATGGGGAGCATCCTACAACATTTAAGTTGTGGCTTGATGTTGAGACATGTGGCAAGGCATTGCCATGTGTCACCCCATCTGGGGCTGAGAAGTCTTTGCATTGCCTTGAGAGATCTGTATCATCAGAGAGATAGGCTTGCCAATGTATCAGTTTGGACTTGGTGTCAACTCCAGTATTCACCAGGTGATCCGCAACTTTGTTTGCTTCTCGTTTCACATGAGAAGGGATTAAAGTGAGATTGGGGAGGATGAGATCTCCAAAATCCTCCAGAAGGACTGAGAGTCTCCAGCTGGGGGAGATTCGCCTAGGTTGTTCACCATGTAGGATTTTGGAGATGAGTTGGATGATAATTTTGGAATCTCCCTCAACGATGACCTGATGGTAATGGTTTTGAATGGCAGCTTGGAGGCCTCTGACAAGGCTTATGAGCTCAACCACATTGTTTGTGTTCTCACCCAAAAAGTCAGCCATTAGGTGAATGATCTCACCAATGTGGTTATAAATCTATCTCAAATTTGAATCTCCATTTTATAGACACCGGACATTTTCATTGTAGTTATAAGTGTTTTTTATTGTGCATGCTTCATGAGGCTCAATGGGTGGTCCAATAGTGTGAGAAAGAGGATGTTGAAGTTTGATATTTTGTAATGAATTCCACCATATGATACAACCATTGTTAGAATGACTATGATAGTAAAATGAAAGAAGAAAACAAGGTGAGAGATAAGTTCTTAGTTTAAACCATAACAAATTGATAGAGCTCATTAAAATGGACAAGTAGGTCACTTCCTTCATGTAGATATCTCACTAGAAGTACTTGGCGTTAAACTTTGAGCTTCTTTGTTTGAACTCTTCAATTAGTGGGTTTTTAGCTTACCTCCACTTTAGGAGGTGGTTTCATTTCCTTCCCCTTTAAATCATATGCTTATTGTGCATTCTTCATTCAAAATATTTTATTTCATCAAAAACTGGGCACTAGACATCTAGTCCATTTCTAATCTAGGATTGGAGGAACCTATAGGTGAGGTAAATCTTGTGGGGAAATATGATGCAAAATGTGTGTAACAAATATAACTTTGAAGACTCAAGTCGGCATGAAGGTTGACACCCTTATCAAACATATTTTTTAGTTATATTGCATATGTGATATGTTTTATTATGTAATTTTATGTTGTTTCAATTTTGTAATAACTTATACCATTAAAAAATATACAAAGACTAAAATAAGATAACAAATAAAAAATAATTTTTAATTAATAATTGTATGTTTTTTTTTATAAAATTACAATTAAAGAGTGTTTTTTTCTAAATCACTATCACAACTTTTTTTAATAAATTTTTTATTATTATTATCAAAAATTATATTAATTTTATATTAAGAAAATGTTAT
>JZKD02S0085126.1:12762-25093 GCA_000966675.3 Picea glauca | reverse complement strand
GTTCCCAAGAAAATTGAACCACTCGACCCTACATTCGTAGGGGTTCGAAAGGTGAGAGAGGTCATAGGGTTTCTGGTTAGGGGAAGGCATAATTAGAGGTGCCAAAGGAGGGGGAAATATTTCTTCTTCAGGGGAAGGGGTTGCTTCAGGGGGATGGGCCACTTCAGGAGGAGTGACAGATTCACAGGGAGAATTTGAGGCAGGCAGTTTCCTTCCCCTGACCGCGTACCAGGTTGTTTCCCTCTTAAGCTTTCCCTAGGGTGGAGTCATGGTGAAAAATGAGCTCCACAGCAGAAAAGGAATCCAAGAGAGGTGGCACCAGATCTTGTTTACAAGAATAAGGGAAGGTAGAGCCCTAGAGGCCTGGCTCTAAGAATTGTGAGTGAAAGAGTGAGGCACAGGAGACCACATCGCGACCAAATGAACTGGGAGAAAAGGCTAGAGATCAAATGATGAGGAATAACCTCTTCATGATGCCATGAAGATGCACAAGTTGCAGAGCTTCCAGAGCATGTGAGTGTCGGGGTTCAAATGACAAGTTGAGGGTGGAGACAAGTAGTGTAAAGGCTCAAGATAACAGAGGAGCGGAGGTGGCGAGGGATGTATGCCAGTTGGCGTATGGCTTGGCCAAGTGGCCTCATCCCATATTGGAGCTGTCATTTCACGATGACACCCCATCCGGGGGTAGATCTTTGTTGTAGGCTATTTTCTTGCAAGAAATGATTATGGGGTGAGTGGGATTGGTATAAGGGGTACAAGAGAATACACCTTCTTCCAACTTGACTCTGATATTTTCCCACCAGTCAACAGCTTGATTGGTTGTTCTTCTTACATGGGATGGGAGGATTACTTGTTGAGGCTAGAGAATAGATTTTATTCTGCAGAGCCCATTTATGAGTCGCCATCTTGGAGATATTTTCTCTGAGTCTGGCCCATTGAGAACGTGTGAGAGGAGCTTTATAAAAATTTACGAATCACCTTCCACAATGAAGGGAACAAAATCTTTCTCTAAGGCTTCTTGTAGGCCGCAGAGGAGGCTCCAGATTTTTGTGGCGCTGTTGGTATTGTGCCCCATGTTGCCTGCCAGGATATGAAGGATTTCCCCTTTACTGTTCCTGATGACTGCCCTGTAGCCAGCTGGTCCGGGTTTCCTTTGGAGGCTCCATCAAAATTAATTTTGAAGAAGTCCATGGGTGGAGCTTCCAAAAAGTGGGGCTGTTCGTGTGTCCCACAACTGCCATAGGCCTTTTTAGGGTTGGATTGATATTTAGTCTCCATACTCTGAGGATGTTGTATTAATTTTGTAGGATTTGTAAATCCTTCTTCGTCCAGGGATGCAACGATATGGTTTCATTGATATTGGCGTGGTTTGTGTTCCAAACTTCTTTCCACATCCTAGTGACCGAATTGAAAATTCTTTTGTTCCTCTCTTTCTAGATCTACCATATGATGAAGCCTAGGAGTAACTGCCAGATTCTATTGAGGATGGGAGAGTGAAATAGCGATCTTCTCCATTATGCAATGGTTTCCTTTAGACCCATGTGGTTCCTATCCGATGTTCTCATGATGCTATCACTCTAATCCCTGATGCATGAACTATAGGGGCAGAGGTTGAGGAGATGATTTTGGGTTTCTTCCTCTTGTCCACATAGTTGACACCAAGAGGGGCCAATGAAACCCTATTTTCTTAAGTTATCCAAAGTGAGGATATTTTTGTGTGCCACTAACTAGAGAAAGGTACTAATTTTTGGACACGATTTTGATATCCTTGATTTTTCCCCATACCTCCTCTCAAGGTAAGGTTCTGTGACCTGATTTTAAGTAGTACGCTTTAGGGATGTTTAAGGAGCCTATGGTGGAGTGGCCCCACCTAAGAATGTCCTCCCCTTGTTGACTCAAAATTTTCCTTGAGCCAAGATTCTCATCTAGGGGTCGAAGTTTGAACATTGGGGGAATATTCAGGTGCTCGTGGGAGTTTTTCTAGGTACGCCATAATTCCCATGGAACAAAAGGCTTCCAGAAGTCGATGACTCTATGAAGTCCTGCGACAGTTGTAAGGGGAATGAGGTCACTAAGATTTGGATCTGTATTCAAGTCTAGGATTTGTTTCCATGAGTCACTCTAGAAGTTTGTCGAAGATCCATTTTTCAGTTCCGAGAATGAATGGTCCATGATGAGTCCTTGGTTGTTCCAAGTTGCATTCCATATGAGCGATCTTGTTCTTTGACCATTCCACCTAATGAGTTGTTTTTAAGGGGTTGTGGGGGTGTATTTCTTTCTCCACATTTGTGCCCAGAGATATTGAGGTATTTTCAATCATCTCCACCAGATTTTAGAACTGAGGAATTTGTTGAGAATGACTGGGTCATGTAGATCAAGGCCTCCTACTTTTTTGGGGGTGCATACCTTTTTCCAACTTACCAAGGAAATTTTGTGTCTGTATTTGATGCCTTTCCATAGAAATATTCTTGGGATAATTCTTAAGGTGCGGAGGATAAAACTCGGGGCCACCAAGGATGAGAAGGTGTAGATCAAGAGAGCTTGGAGAATTGATTTAAGGAGAATGATGCGCCCAGGAAGATTGAGGGAGAGAAAGGTATAAAGGGAGAGTCTCTTCATGAAACTAGACAACAAGGAGTCCCAGGAGGAATTCCTGAGTGGGATATCAATGAGGGGGGTGCCCAGGTAGACCAATGGTAGGACGTTGTGAATGAATCCCAGGATGAGAGTGAGATGTTTTTGGATAAAAGGAGGTGTGTTGAATAAGAAGAATTGGGATTCGGTTAAGTTCACCTCCATACCTGAAGCTTTGCAGAAGAGATCTATGATATATATGAAACATCGGGCTTCTCTGGCAATGGACAGTCCCATAAGAAGTATATCATCTACAAATTGGCTATGATAGATGGGGGGAGAAATACCTTCAGGGTTGAGGATCGAGAGAGAGTGTTCCTTGATAGCTACTTTAAGTGTGTGGTTGAGCCCTTCTACCATAAGGATGAAAAGGAAGGGCGAGATTGGGTCCCCTTCTCTTATGCCTCTTTAGGGGGAGAAAGGTTTGGAAGGGCTGCCATTTATAAGGATAGAAAACAATGTTGAGGAGGTGAGGTTGACAATCCAAGAGACCCGAGTGGGATCAAAGCCAAAGGATAGGAGAGAATATTTTAAGTAGCTCCAACTCAACTTGTCGAAATATTTAGAAAGATCCAATTTTAGGAGCATACCTTGTGTTCTGGTTGAGTTGAGGGAGTGAATAACTTCATGAGACAGGATTACACTATCCATAATTTGTCGACCTTCTATGTAGCCGGATTTCTCTGGGGAAATTAGGAACGGTAGAATGGGCTTGAGGTGGGTTGCAATGATCTTTGTTAGGAGTTTGTAAATGACATTGCAAAGGGCTATGGGTCTAAAATGTGCTGGAGAAGTGGTGTTGTTGTATTTAGGGATGAGGGTGGGAAAAGTTGCATTGAGGGCTTGGAGGACCTTTCCAGATCTTCTAGAGTCCTAAATGATTTCCTACATGTCCTCACTAATAATTCCCCAACAATATTGAAGGAAGTTTGAAGTGAAGTCATCTAGTGTAGGGGCCTTGCCAAGCGGAGTGGCCTTGAGAGATTGATCAACCTCCTCTTGAGTGATTGGTCTCATTTCATTTTTCTCCTTGGTGACCTCTTTGGGTATGTGTTTGAGGATAGAATCGATGGCCAACGAGTGATCTATTCAGGGTTGCGTAAGAAGAGATTGGTAGTAGGTAAGCAATTCCTTTTCCATATCATCATATTGTTGAATTTTTGTACCATGCTTTGAAATTAGATGGGTGATGTGATTCGTTTGGTGCCGCTGGAACACGTATCTGTGGAAGAATTTGGTGTTTTTTCCCCCCTCTTTCGGCCACATGATACGATATTTTTGTCTCCAGAGAACTTCTTCCTGTGATTTTCTTTCTGTGATCTAGTTGTTGAGGAGTGTTTTCTATGTTTTTAGAGCTTCCGTTAGATCCCGTGTCCAGATATTTTGTTGTAGTGTGTTGATTTGATGATGTAGATGATCATGTTCTTGGAAAATATCATCGAAGGTGGACTTGTTCTAAATTTTGAGGTGTTTCTTGAGGTTTTTTAGTCTTTGTTGAAATCTGTACATCGGGGTTCCTATTTTGATGGCCACCTCTTCCCACCAAGCCTTGATGTTTTCTTAAAAATCTGGGTGAGTTAACCATAATTTTTCAAAATGGAAAGGTTTTCTGCCTGGGGTGCTAGTGATGTTGAGGGTAAGAAGTATTTTCCAGTGATTTGAACCCATGGTATCGATGACTTTGGAATTCCATGCTAGACCGTCCATCATGATGGCCTCATAAATTAGGAAGAGATCTAGTCTATTGGATACATGTTGGGCCCCCGAGAGTCTTTTGGACCAGGTAAACGACCCATTGTATGTTTTGACACAAATGAGGTTCAGTAGGCCTATGGTATGGTTAAAGAGCATGTTTTCATTCTCGAGGGACCGATTGCCTCCATTTTTTTCCTCCAACCCCGTGATCATATTAAAGTTCCCCCGAGGATCCACCTTTGTGGGCCTAAGTGTTCTTCTACCCACTCCATGTGCTAGAGGAATGCTTCTTTGTCCCCTGGTCTGGGGGGTCCATAGACATTTGTGATGTAACCTTGTTTTTTCGAACCAATGAGGCGAAAAGAGGCTGTGATGGTCCATTTGGAGGTAAAAAAGTTGCCAAGTAGAATGGTGGTTGGATTCCACAGCAGTGCAAGACCTGTTGCTTCCCCATTAGCATCCACTTACACATGTTGTGTATGTGTCAAACATCATTGAAGTGTGGTTTGTGCCTCTGTTCCTGCACATTTCATTTCTTGTAGGAGTAGTATGTCTGGTTGTTCCTTCCTGATTATGTATTTGAGCAAGGTTTGTTTTCTCTTTGAGTTAAGGCCTCTTATGTTACAAGATAGTATCTTCATGAGGAAGGTGGGGTTTGGAAGGGGGCTAAGTTGTCCAAGATCAAATGAATTTGACCTGAGTTAACAAGAAAGTTACCGACGTCCTGGATGCACTGGTGTTTCAGTTTCCTGTCTCTCTTTTTCTCCTCCTTTGTAGTTTTGCGCTGTTCCTTGGAGTTTTATTTTTGTATTCCCAGGTTTGTGCTAGCTCAGGATTTTCCTCTTGCAAATGATTTAAGGAAGACTTTGTGCACCTTGCACAGCTAGTCGGGCAGTATGGTATATAGATGTTTCTCACGATAGGTTTGCTCCAAATGCACCATATCAATACCTGCCAAATCTTGATCTTCCAAGTCCGTGTCTAGATCCCCCATTTTCGGCCCGAGATTTTTTGGAAGGGAGACCACCGTGACTAGTGGTGGTGAGGAAGAATGGACAGGGGGATCATGCATGATAGGGGTTTGACTGGTTGCAGGGGTTGTAAGAGGGTTAGTAGAGGATGAGGGGGTATCCAACGGGGTTTGAAGGGTATCAAAAGAGTTCTTGGTAGGGGGTCCAGTAGGGGTCTAGGTGGGTTCCCTTCTCGCCTGGTGCTTTCGACGACCCGTGACCTGGGTGAAGCCATCCTTGGGTTTGTTAGAGTCCTCTTGAGCTGGATTGGGGGGGGTTATTTAAAGGTAATTCTCGGAATAGATTTCCATGCTCGTGACACTTGCAATAGTAGAAGGGGATGTGCTCATAATATAGGTTTTGGGACCATTCCTCATCTTGGTAATCCAAGATAATGGTTCTAGGGAGGGGTTTCGATATATTTAAATAAACATAGATGCAGGCATAAGTAGTGTACCTTCATTGTTTTGTTGCCTCCGAAGCTTTGACATAGATACCGATGGTGTTTCCAATCCTTGCGAGGATTTCCTCCAGCCAAAATTCATGTGGGAGCCAGTATAGCCTTAGCCAAACTGGAGCATGAGTGAAGTCTTCCTTTTTCGGACTGAATCTCTTCGTTCAAAATCGAAGAAACATGCATGTCGATTTGTAGAAGTACGCCCCCCCTCCAAAGATTTAATTTATGTCCCCTAGATTATGCAATATGATCGTAAAGAATCCTTTTGATCCTAGTTGGAGGTCGTAATGACCCTTAGGTTTCCACCAATGATGAATCCATTTGACTATGTATTTTTCAGAAGGCCATAACCCCAGGAATTTACCTATCAAAGAAAAAAATCTCATATATTGTTTCTGATCCTCCATTCTCGGTGATCTGATGGTATATTTGGGACCTATCGGGGATTTTGGAATGCATTTTCTGGGTTCCTAGGTGCATTTGGTTCTTGGTTGACTGGTTTCCAGATCAATGTCCATCGATTTTTCCTTCTTCATTTCATCCTCCCAGATTAATTTTTGCATGTCGTCTAGGATTTCAAAGGTTGGGCGTTTGAAGTGATTGGAGTCGTTCTCCTTCCCTGTGACAGTACTATAGGAGGGGGTTGATGGCTCGCCTCCCTCATCCTCCTTGGTCGGGGATATGGAAGAAAATTCAGCAGATGGCGGAAGGTTTCAGAGTAGAACCCTAGCGGAGTCATTCAACAATTTTCCATTCAAAAAGTTATGATAATGGGGAAGTAAGACTAAAAGAGATTTAATTTCCCATTTTTTTTTTTTATTTATTTGGTAAATTTTGGGTACATTACATATGGTATCAGAGCAAAGGTTACAAAATTTGGACCTTAAAGCAGGGCCAAAATTTATGTTTAGTACATGTTGATATGTTTAATGAAAAACTAACAAAAACGCCTACTGTTACAAACATAATTTTTTTGTTTATGTTGTGATAATGGAAGGACAGAATGAAGAGGAGATCAAAATTGAGGAGAACCCCAAGAAAGGACCTCCTAAAAAGCCTAGAAAGAATAGTGAAGGATATTTAGCTACCTTGGTTCTGGAAAAAATGAGGAACCTTATCGTGGAACTACAAGTTTTCAAGGCAGATAATGAGAAATTGAAAAAGGCACACGAAGATCAGTAGGAAATAATGAAGTATTGTTGTGTAGCATAGTAACAAAGAAGATACCAAAAGATAATGACAAGGAAGAAGACGTTAACAAAAGAGTCTCCAAAAATTTTGGTCCTGAAGCAGAAAACGAGAACAATTCTTTTGAAGGCACACCATCAGTAGAAAATAAAACTTCCACTGGAAGAAAGAGGAAACAGGTGGACCACCTGGAGGGTGAATTTAATAAAATCAAATCGTCCACCTTTGACAGAGAATCTAGAACGGGGGAGGAGGTTGAAGCATGGTTATTGGACATGAAAAATTATTTCCATATTTATAACTATTCTAGTAACATGAAGGCCAGAATGGACATTTATAACATAAAAGGAAAGGCGAGTATATGGTGGCATGATCTGGATTTGGCTGAGGGATTAAAGTAAAAATAGATGGAATGGTCATATTTCAAGAAATATTTTAATAAGCAGTACTTATCAGAAAGTTATTATGAGAGAAAGAACAAATAATTCTATGAGATAAGACTCGCCCAAATGACCATGGATGACTTAATAAACAGATTCCTTGATTTATTAAGGTTCGTACCTTATATCAGGGAAGACAAAGTAAAAATCCAGTGGTTCCTAAGTTGCTTACCACAGTCCTATAAGGACATAATTGAATTCGACAACCCCAAAACCTTGAGTCAAGTTTTTAGAAAGGCTTGGATGTGCTATGACCAGTGAAAACAACGATCCGAACTTCCCAAGGCTTGGAAAGATAAGAAACAAGACATAATGAATCAGCAGAAGAATGGCTTCCAATCAGCCCCTTCTGGAATGTGACAAATAATTTCCCAAGGAAATATTTTCAGTCCAATAATCAAAACACTAAAGGGGGAGGGAAACTAGCTAATCTAGGAACCAAGAAGTTTGGGAACATCCCCAGGGAACCGTTAAAATGCTAGGAGTGTGAAGAACCTCACTTAAGGAGGAAATTTCTATGCTTAACTTTTGCAGCAAGGACAACAGTTCACAACATTCAAGAGGCCTCTACACTAGGAGATGTGGGCAAAAGCGTACACAGGATCAATGGAGTTGTGGATGGTCGATAAGTTGATCACCAATGCACTATAGTGGAAGTTGAAGGTAAAGTTAATAATAGTCGTATTTCTATTTTAATTGATACGGGAGCTACTATGAGTTATGTTACTCCTGGTGTAGTTGACTCAAACAAGCTTAAGAAAGTAAATCACACTAAATCCTGGTTAATACATCTAGCAACAAGGACAAAAAGGAAAGTAACAGATTTCATTTCTAATTGTGAACTGAGTTTAAATGGTCAAAACAAAAAGTTAAATTTGAATATTCTATTGTTAGGGTCTTATGATATAATTATTGGAATGGACTGGTTAGAGAATAATAAAGAAATTTTGGATTGTTATGAAAAATCACTTACTTACAGAGACGAAAACAACACTATTAGGACAATACAAGACATCATAAAACCAGTCTTAGTTAGACATATTTCAGCAATGTAGTTTAAGAAGTGCATGAATAAAGCTTGTCAGATTTATGCTATTCAAGTGACAAATCTATTGGAAAAATATAATAAACCTAGCCTAGAAGATTTTACCGTCTTACATGAATTTAGAGATTTATTTGTAGACAAAATACCAGAACTTCCCCCAAGAAGAGAGATAGATTTCTCTATCGATCTACTGCCTGGATCAACCCTTATATATAGGGCACCCTACATGATGAGTTTACCCGAATCGACAAAGTTTAAAATTCAACTACAAGAATTTTTAGACAATGAATACATCAGACCAAGTGTCTCACCGTGGGGAGCACCAGACCAATATTATGTCTTGATTATCGACAGTTAAACAAAATGAATGTTAAGAACAAAGATCCCCTACCCAGAATCAATGATCCGTTTGACCAAGAAGGAGGGGAAAAGATTTTTTCTAAGTTAGATTTGAGATCTGGTTATCACCAAGTCAGAAAAAAGGATAAAGACATAAGTAAAACATCATTTAGAATGAGATGTGGACATTATGATTTTGTTTTTATCTTGTTTGGTCTCACTAACTCACCAACAACATTTATGTGTTTAATGAATACCATTTTCAGTTAATAGTTGGATAAGTTTGTGTTGGTATTTATTGACAACATTCTAGTGTATTAAAAAATGGAAAAAGAACATGAAGAACATCCAAGGATAGTATTGCAGACCTTAAGAAAACACAAGATGTATGCAAAATTTGACAAATGTGAATTTTACCAAAAGAAAATATATTACCTAGGACATGTAATATCTGAAGAGGGTATTGCAGTTGACTCAGAAAAGATAAGAGCCATCTTGGAATGGCCTATCCCTAAGGATGTGGCAGACATACGGTCATTCATGGGAATTACTTGTTACTACCACAGATTTATCGAGGGATTCTTGAATATTTCATACCCAATCACATCCCTACAGAAAAAGGGGACCAAGTTTATTTGGTCACGGAAATGTCAGGAAAATTTTAATAAGTTAAAAGAATTGTTAACAACTGTACCTATTTTAAGGGTAGAAGACCCGAATAAAGACTTTAGAGTTTGTGTGGATGCAAGAAAAGAAGGTTTGGGAGTTTTCCTAACTCAAGAAGGGCACGCTATTTGCTACGAGTCAAGAAAACTAAAAGATCATGAATGAAACTACGTCACACATGACTTGGAATTAGTAGTGGTAATTCATGTGTTAAAAATGTGGTGACACTACATAATGGGCATAAAATTTATGTTACTAACCGATAACAGTGGTGTGAAATTCTTATTCAGTCAACCAGATCTTAACGCAATGCAAGCAAGATGGTTGGCCTTCTTGAGCATATTCGATTTTGATGTAAGACACATCAAGGGTAAGGAAAGCAATGTGGCAGATGCCTTAAGTAGAATAATTCATGGGTTGTTTGAGATAAATATTAGCAGGGAAGAATGCGATATTGAACAAATGATAAAAGTTGCAAGTATTAATGACGAAAAATACATAAAAACAGTGGCATATTTACAAAATAATGCAGAAAATTTAGACAGAACAGATCTAATTTGGACAGAAATGGATTTATAATATTCAAAAACAGGTTGTACATACCAAATTCTATTGAATTAAAGCTAACAATTTTGGATGAAGTACACAAGAAGCCATATTCTAGTCATCCGTGATACCAGAAAATGGTAACATCATTGAGGAAGTTGTTTTATTGGCCTAACATGAAAGGTGAGACAAAAAAATACTTATATAAGTGTCTATATTGTCAACATGTGAAGGTTAAACACCGGAACCCAATCGATCTTTTAAAGACTCTACAAGTAGGATACTATCTCACTAGATTTTATCGCAGGTTTCCCTAAAACTCAAAAACATAATGATTCAATTATGCTAGTAATTGATAAACTTAGAAAGTCTGTACATTTTATTCATGTGAAATCTACTTATAAATCTATTAACATCACTGAAATATTTATGAAGGAAATTTTTAGACTACATGATATTCCTAAAATGGTGATTTCGGATAGAGATGTCAAATTTACAACTACGTTTTGGAAAGAATTGTTTATAGGATTGAATACTAAATTGAATTTCAGCACAATCTACCATCCACAAATGGATAGGGAAACTAGATGAATGAACCAGATTCTGGAAGATATGTTATGAATTTACGTAAGGATGAAAAAAACTAAGTGGGAGATATACCTACACCTAGTGGAATTTGCGTACAATAATGGTTATCAGACATCGTCTAAGACAATCCCCTTCGAAGTACCATATGATAGAAAGTGTACAACTCTGATTAGTTGGGATAACCCTATTGACAAATGCATAATGGGACCAGAAATGCTCCAAGAAATGGAGAAAATGGTAAGAAAAGTACAACAGAATTTAAAAGAGGCACAAGACAGACAAAAAATCTATGCAAACCTGAAAAGAAGAAACCAAGAGTTTCAAGTTGGAGACCACGTGTATTTAAAAGTCAAAGCAAGAAGAAGTTCATTAAAGCTAGGAAACTGTTCAAAGTTGGCACCCAGGTTTTGTGATCCCTTCGAGATCTTATCTCGAATAGGACCCGTGGCATACCAACTTGCACTTCTAGCAAATTTAAAAGTTCATAATGTATTTCATGTTTCTTTGTTAAAAAATATGTTCATGATCCTACTCACATTATCAATTGGAACATGGTGTAGGTGGAACCAGAAGGAGAGTTCCAAGTGAAACCTCTGTGCATTCTGGACAGGAGAGAAACAATACTATAGAACAGAGCCATCGTCCATGTAAAAGTGCATTGGAATCACTTTAGTCATGAGGAGGCCACTTGGGAATTGGATGAAGATTTGCAGAAATCTTATCCAACCTTGTTCCGAGAAAGGAATGAACACTGAGGAAAGTGGTGTACTGAAGGGGGAGAAAATGCAATATCCCCCAAAATAATTAATTATTAAATTTTGTACACACTTAGGAATTTATTTTCCTTTTTGGAAAATTCATATTTTGAAAAGTATTGCAATTTATGGAAATTCCAAATTTGGAATTTGATGAATTGTAATTAATGATTATGACCGTTGGGAAAAAGGAAAAATGGAACATTCAAGTTGAAATCAACTGACCATGACTCCATGAGTGTGGAACAGACTTGAACTACCTCATGGATGAATTTTACAAGTGGAAAATGAGGAATTTGATCACTAGCATCCCCTGAAAATCAGGGATTTGTCAAGCTGCGAAAATTCCCAAAGGGGGGAAAAGACCTAGGCATAAGATGCTTTTTGATATACAACATATGGGAGGAGGCAGGACACTGCTTAGTATGTTGGAGAAAGGATATCACTTGCTATTATGAACACCATTCTGAGTGTGAGGAAATGGGATTTTTTTATCTAAAAAGTAGAACTATAGTGAAAGAGGATCATTGTAATTCACCCTTATGGACTCATGGTCAGGCTAGGGGATGAGAAAAGAAAGTAGTTTGGCTGTTCTGTTCTACAATTGGGTGGAACTTGGTTGTTCAATTTTTTGTCTCAACACTTTGTTCAACTATGAACATCTACTTATTTTCTGGTAGAATGTTTTGTTGATTAATAGCTGGTAGAATGAAATGGATTTTTGAATAAGTCCTTATAGTTTGATTTTATTCACCGATTAAAGTTAAGAAATCTATTGTGAAGTTTAACTGTAATGAAGTTGAGTTATATAAATATATATATATATATATATATATATATATATATATATAGGATATGCATTCTCTTATGGAAAAAATGATCTTTAAAATGTCAAATGAAGTTTTGGAGATGATGAAAACATATATATATATATATATATATATATATATATATATATATATATATAT
>JZKD02S0085114.1:362321-373949 GCA_000966675.3 Picea glauca | reverse complement strand
AGGAAAGTGATTTGATACCACTTGTAATATTCTGGATATAAAAAGTATGCAAAACATAAATAAAATGATAGAAATGGAAGATAAAAAACAATATAACCAGAACAACACCAAAATATCACTGAAATGATATCAAAATAACACCAGAAAGAGCACTTTGATTTTGAAAGCAATGTTCATGGGCCTCTTCGAGGGGGAAACCTCCAGTCGAGCAGAGCTCTATTGCAATAATATCCAAGGTAGGGTTCTCATACCCTCGACTCCTATTTATACTAAATATACCATCTAGAGGAAGATCCTTCTAGAAGTGGAAGCTTCTATTACGTCTTCTTACATTCGACTTATTATACCTTATTGCAAGGTGTTATTAATATTGAACTTTATTACATCCGAATATATTGTTCTACATATGCGAGGGTTTAGGTCTCTAACAGAAGAAAGCGTGCATAAGGGCACATAAGGATGGACACCACAGAGGCTAGAGACAACACACATATAGAATGATAAAGAAAGCAAGCGAGAGAAGGAAGCACAAAGGATGACAATGCAACTTCCCAGAAATAGAAGAACAACAAAAAATATGTATAAAGAACAAGAAGTAAAATAAGGCAAACAACCAATTAACTGAAGCTGGCCATGCCATGCATTGTAATAGGTTATTTTGGGATAAATAAGAATAGGGATTTAATCCCTATATTTTGAGTATAAATATGTAATGGGTGGGGTAAAAAGAGAGCTAGCAATGAATAGATATCGAGAGAGACAAGCAATTAAAAAAATGAAGAAGGCAAACAACCAATTAACTGAATCTAACCAATTTCTTGAGGGTCGATTGGTCACAATTTAACCGAACCTCAGGTCTTACAACCCATGTGCAGACCATTTTATCCCAACAAATGGTTCTGTTGCCGAGACTAGGAAATTACAATTAAAGGAATGTTTTGGAGGCCGACTAAGAAGGAAATCACAGACTGGTTGGAACGAAAAGATTAAGAATTCATGTGAAAATATAAAAAGAACCCTTGGATGAGTGAAAAACAATGTGTTCATGAACTTGCATGAAATTTTCTTTGGAAAATTCCTAGAAATTCTGACGGAGTAGCTAGAAAGATTGGTTGAGAAGACATGAAGGTTTAGTGATGCAACACCAAAGAATTGGACTCCTGAATTGGTAAAACAACTGAATTCGATAAGTAACCAAACTACTCAAGAAATTGATTTTTGGTTAGATAGTGTATTAGGGGTTTATGTTACATAATTTGCAGTAGATTGCATTCAATCATAAAGTGTTGCAGAAAGATTTTTTTTCAAAGGACCACACAAAAGGTTCTTGAAATCATTAAATACGTGGATAAAGATGTTTTTATGTGAAAAACACATGATTCTTATGAAGTTCGATGGCTAAAGGGTCTTTTTGCACATAAGGGGAGTGGAAGGATGACAAGGGAATCGTCTGAGTGAAGGAATCACTGAATGAGGAAGGAAGAGACTAAGGATGCAAGAAGGCAACATACTAGAGGAAGAGTACTATTTCATAGAATTGCGCGGAGGAAGAAGGTATAAGAGGAAAAATATTAGGGCTGGGAGAGAAGAGCAACACAATGAGCTGAAAGAAAGTGAACCTTGCACACAAGTCCGAATCATGGAGATACCATATGGACGAGGAAAAGAAGAAGAGTCTTAGTCTAGTCCAGTATAGAGGAAACCATAAGTCCTACTCAAACATGATCTTGTGTTGAATCCATGACCTCGTGTGTGTCACCACAGTCAGAAATAATAGTTGAAGACTTGTCAAAATCTATCATAGTTAGTCAAGGAGTACATAGTCGTAGTAGTCAGAATAGTGGGAGTAGTACGTAGAGTAAAAAACAGAGTCCACCAACATCATTGAGAGGAGGGAATACACAAACCAACATGGTGGGAATAGAAAATACACTTAGACTTAGTGAATTCAAGGGAGTAGGATCAAAGGATCTAGAACAACATTTGTTTGTCTGCAAAATAGTTTGGGCCACTAAAAACATACAAGATGATGTCTTAAATTTTTTTCAGTTAGCAACAATATTTAGAGGTTGTGCAGTAGTATGGTATATGAAATTGCAAAGCATCACACCTACATGATAGGCCATGAACTTAACAAAGATAAAGCAAGCACTATTGAAGGAGTTCAAAAATCCAAAGTCAAAATCACAGTACATCACCGAACTAAAAGAGATCAAACAAGTACAAACAAAGTCTGTATGGGATTATGATCAACGCTTTAAGGATGTAATTGGGAGATTGACGTTCCAAATTTCGGATCAACAACATCAAGAGTGGTTTATTTCTAGACTTCTACCACACATTTGAAGGCCCCTGATTCAAAAAAAGATTACATCGAAGCCCGAGGCGCTAGAGTTTGCAATGAAACTAGAAGCATCGCCTACATGAGACATGGGAGGAATGACACAGGTTCAGATGCAATTGGATGCATTAACAATCCAATTGAATGAGCTTACCAAGGGAAGGGAAAAAAGAGAACAAGTTTGGTGTACGAAGTGCAGGATGAAAGGTCATCATAAGGACAAATTCCTAGCATTCGCACAGTATTTGGCAGCAGGACCGCTGAATCCACTACCCATAGGAGGATACTGTGAGATCTGTAAGAAATTGGGCCATCATCCCATTGAGTGTCCATTACTCCATAAATATTATAGTACTCCAAAGAATTTGTTTTGTAATTTTTTTAAGTCACGCTTTAGACTAACTAAGAGAGTGCACATCGGATATGTATAGGATAAAGGAAGAGAATACCGACGAAGATAGGAATAACATGCAGTATAACAATGAACGAGGTTTTACAGGAAGAGAATACCGACGCAGATAGGAATAACATGTAGTATAACAATGAACGAGGTTTTAATCAGGGGAACATAGAAAAAATTGGCGAAGGTCGAGGTAGAGAGAATTTTGGTAGAGGAGGACGAGGATCAATTATCTGTTATAATTGTAATCAACCTGGACACTTGGCCTGAGATTGCCAGAACCTTGTACCACGTGCACATATTGTAGAGCACTAGATCACGCAATGGAGGACTGTCCCCAACTAGTTTCAAAATGGAAGGCTAGAGGCAAACCCAAACCAGAATCAACATCAGAATCAAAATGTGCAGATGATATTGGTCGAAAGACATAGTGAAGGACCAAAAATTGCAGTTGCTACTTGTGGAGGAGCTCTGACAAGTGTGGATATGACAACTCAAGGAAACCAAACAGAGCAGTGGGTAAGAAAGTTATAAGGGCCTATGTCAGCATTCAATCCACAACAATAAAAAGAGACATATCAGAGTGAAAGAAAGGATATACTTGGACCACATGGGGGAGAATCAACATCATCACTACCTCATATAGAGAATCCAACGGTACCTGAAAAATCAAGTGTGCAAGTAAGTACACTAACCAAATTCTTAAAGAGTTGTGTAGAACTGATGAAGGATAGAAATGCACTCAATATATTATATAAAATTATTGATCACTACACAAAAGGAAGGGACACCCATGTCACATAGAGAATGGTAAATCATGTACTATGCAAGAAGAGAACCAACATGGAATTCAAGTTTAATGCATAGATTGGGGAGTACGATGTGGATAATGTTATTCTAGACGATGTGAATGTACTACCTAAGCATACATGGGAGATTATGGGAGAACTTGAGAAAATATGGTCCCCTATTCAGTTAAGGCTTGCGAATGAGCATAAGATAGTCCTGATTGGGCGACTAACAAGAGTATTCATGAATATGGATGGGGTGCGCAACATGGTACACTTTGAAGTTATTGATATCATAGATGATAGCCAACCATATCCTTCCTTAATGGGATTGGAATGGGCAGTTGATAATCAATAAATAATTAACTTGAAAAGGAGAGAGATGATCTTCGAGGTTGGGAATCTAAAGGTTACTGCACCTTTGGACCCATTAGAAGGGAAGAGATACATAGAGTGGATAAGAGGAACTGGCATGGAAAATTTATATAATCTGACTTCATGGATGGAGGATTATGTTGACCCACCAACGAATGACGTGCTAAGTTGGAGAAGTAGCAGTGCATTTGCATTCGATTCAGAATTTGGTCTAGATAATTGGTAGCAGAGGATGCATGCAGTATCAACTAGGTAATGTGTGTGTATAAACCAATCCTTGTGTTGGATTGGCACAAATCTATGTGACCCACCCAAGTACGATGGAATAGATGAGATTGATATGTTTATAAAATCATTTGAGTTACAAGTACCTGAATAACAGAGGCTCTTTGCACTGGATGTCATCTTAAGAGAAACCCCAACTCGATGGTAGGTCGTGCACAAAAAGGGAATGAAGGACTGGGCATAGTGCAATATACTTATGCAAATACGCTTTGGGCATGAGGAAGAAAAAGGTGCACATAAATAAACAAGAGAGGGAGACCTGGAGAGTCACACAAACATATGTAGAGATTTATGGTGCTCGAAATCAGATACATAGTGGATGCACTGATTCATACACACGTTGTATACAATCCCAAGGAATTGGTATTTAGAATTGGAGATGCATAGGGAGACAATAGAATGAGAAGGATTGGTCTAGAGATTCGAAATCAAATTCACATTTGAACATGAAGCCCCCTCCTTACATGAAACATTATAGGCCATCTGAGAAAATATCTTCTTGAAGGTAGATCGATGGAAGAATTACCCTTAGGCAGTGCACACAAAGCCAAGATGATGGTCCAAAAGCTATTGGAATGCTATAATGTCATAGAGGAAGAATATGAGGAAGGCGATCCAAGGAATGTGCAGGTACCAAAGACATAAGGAACATTCATAGTAGAAGGGCCATAAATTATATTTTTCTCATACACACAGCCTATAAAGAAAAATAAAGTCAACATTGGGACAATGGATAATCCTAAGTTTGCACAGATAGGAGACTATTGGAACAGCGAGACAATTGAGAAGGTGGAAGAGTTATTACAAGAACATCAAGACTTATTTCCAACCACATTCTCCGAGATGAAAGGAATAGAAGGCGATTTAGGTGAGATGAATATTACACTAAAACCTAAAGCCAAGCCAATATGACAAAGACCTTATAGTTTGAACCCTAGGTACAAGGAGAAGGTGAAGGCTGAAATAGGCAAGATTCTAGATGTAGGAATGATTGAACTAGTAGAAAAGTCTGAGTGAATTATCCCAATGGTGGTGTAGGACAATAATGCTAGAGGAATTCATATTTGCGTGGATCTAAAGAAGTTGAATGATGCATGTTTACATGACCCATTCCCAACACCATTCATGGATGAAGTACTGGAGAATGTAGGAGGTCAAGAAATGTATTCGTTTACATATGGATTCTCTGGATACCATCAGATAAAAATTATGCAGGAGGATAGATGAAAAACCACATTTTCGACAGAATGGGGCAGTTACTAGTACACGATGATGCCATTTGGATTGAAGAATGCCCCTGTGGTGTTTTCTAGAGTGGTAGTGGTAGCATTCAAGGAGTTCATCCATAAATTTTTGGAAGTTTATTTAGATGATTGGACAATGTTCAGTCTACTGCGAGATCATATAGAAGTACTTTGTATTATGTTAAATCAATGCAAACAATGTCATATTTCATTGAACTTGAAGAAATGTATCTTTTTTGCACCATTTGGAATTCTACTAGGACATGTAGTATGCAAACAAAGCCTATTGGTCGACCCAACCAAGATCACAGTTATTCTGGAGTTGGAGCCTCCAACATTAGTCAGACAACTAAGAGAAAATTTGGGTCATACAGGATGTTACAAGAAGTTTATCATACAGGATATTACAAGAAGTTTATCAAAGGATACATGCAGATTACAACATCCATGGAAAATTTACTGAAGAAGGAAGCCGAGTTTCAATGGAATGAGGACTGCCAAAAGGGGTTGGACACGTTAAAACATAGACTGGTCACTGCACCCATTTTAATATTTCTAGATTGGAAAAAGGAGTTCCATGTTCATGTAGATGCATCATCCATTACATTGGGCACATTACTCTCACAACCAAGAGAAGGATACATCGATCATCTGATTGTGTTTGCAAGTAGGAAGCTATCTATATTTGACAAAATTATACCACTACAGAGCGGGAAGGCTTGGCCATGGTCTTTGCACTTCAGAAGTTTAGACATTATTTTCTTGGGTCTCACTTCAAAATGTACACAAATCATTTTTCATTAAAGTATTTAGTTAATAAACTTGTCATAGGAGGAAGAATATGGATATGGTTGTTAATATTTCAGGAATATGACTTTGAGGTCATAGTAAAACCAGGGAAGTTGAATGCAGGAACTGATCATCTCTCGCGCATACTAACAGGGGAGGATGGAGGTAATTTAGATGATAATTTACTAGATTCACAATTATTTGCAATAATAATGGTGGATGATTACTTCAAAAACATTGTGGAGTTTCTAAATACAGGCGCAACCCCCTTCTACATGATAATTGCACAAAATAAACAATTGGTAGTGAAATCAATTAGAGACTATCAGTTGATTGCAGGGAACTTGTATAAGCTAGGGGAAGATGGAATATTGAGGCGGTGTGTACTGGAATGTGAAAGGTTGATTATACTGGAGGAAGCACACAATGGAATTGTTGGAGGACATTACACATGAAAAACAATGACACACAATAATTTATGTGCGAGGATTTGGTGGCCTACACTGCACAAAGATGCAAAGGAGTATTTTCATTCCCGTGACATCTGTCAACGAGTGGGTAAACCATATAGGAACGATGGAATGCCATTAAATCCACAAGTTACATTGCAATCCTTAGAGAAGTGGGAAGTTGACTTTGTAGGTTTGATCAACCCACAAGAAAGGAGATTAGGAGAAAGATACATCATTACTGTGACATAGTATTTAACTAGGTGGGAAAAAGAATCACCAGTTACTGATTGCACTGCAGAGACTGTTGTGTGGTTTCTATTCGATAATGTAGTCACCAGGTTTGGATGTTTGTGCATATTACATAGCGATCAACGTACACATTTTCTGAACACAACAATTTCCGCACTAACTGAGGAATTTCAGATTTATCATCAGAAGAGTGCACCATATCACCCTAAGGATAATGGCATAGTGGAAGCATTTAATAATATTTTGGATAATTATTTGACAAATATATGAAATGTTGGAATATATTATTGGTTCTTACGCATCCATGCAGTACTATAGGAATACATAACTACCAGTAAGAAGATGACAGGGAAGACACCTTTTTGGTTGGTCTATGGACAAGAAGCAGTGATGCCAATGGAGTTCATTGTACCTAGTCTATGCATTGCAACCATCACTGAGCTCTCAGACAAGGGTGAAATAGAGGATATATTGGCGTAGTTATCCCAACTTGAGAAGGACTGGTTTCTTGTAGGATTCCGTCAGCAGGTGCAGAAAGACATAGATAAGGTCTGAGACGATTGACACATTAAAAGAAAGAAATTTCAAGTCGATGAATTGGTACTATTCTATGATAACAAGTATCTACAACACCTAAGCAAGTTTCGAATGCATTGGTTAGGTCCCTATGTGATACAACATATAATAAACAAAAATGTTACGCGATTGGGAACCTTGGATGGACAAGTCCTTGACGTAATGGTGAATGGAAGTCAGATGAAACTCTATAGAGACAGTCGACCGTCTATGCAGTAATCCAGGCTACACCAAAACCAATGTATTATAGTAAGTGTACCATAGTAGTAGGAAAAATAAGAAAAACACAATAAAAAGTAGAAAAAGGAAAGAAAAGTAATAAAAGGGTAGTGATAGGAGAAATAAAAAGAGTGAGTAAAATCCCAAGGTATCAGAACTTACGCAGATGGATTCATCATCTCACACAAAGAAAACACTACGCCAAGGTAAATGATAATATACAAATAGGACCAACTGCAACGAGAAACACATTACTATGCAGTTTGGCACAAGAATCTCAAAATGTTTTTGCTTGGTACTATGAGGATCTTCGTGGTTTTGATCCTAGTCCTATTCATCATATCATGAAACTAGCTAGGCAAAAACACAAATTTCTTAACTCTGCACCAGAAGCACCCTTTCAAAGAGATTTGAGATATTTCTTAAGGGATGGGATGTTTTTTTCACCCCACTATGAATGGGTCTCAATTTGGAAATCGGCCCCGAGGACCACTGGTAATATCAGAAATTTCATTAGTCCTCTAACTTTTAGGCAAGTGATTATGAGAAATCCATTTTCCCCTCTCAATATTTAAATGTTTTTGCAACAGGTTGTAGAGTCACAGTTAAGACCCTTACTTGACAGTTTGTTTGGTTACAATAAAATCAAAGTAAAAGGGGAAAATGTTCACAAAACCACTTTCATTACTAATTGCGATACCATGCCTTACAAATGCCGACTTTTTAGCTTACTTGATACAGGTACTTCTTTTAAAAAAACTATGCACATGACTCTCGATGAGTTGGTCAGTCTCCATCTCTATCTTGATGAGCTAATTGTGTGTTTCAAGGGAATGATTATTACATCAGATTTCCAGGTGATCGGTCCTTTCCAAATTGCTTTTATCTTGGATACTAATTCTTATATCTCAAAATATTTACATGAGCAATTGTTTCCCTACAACACTGACAACCCTCGCTTGAAATATTGCGAGGAACCAACATGAAAAGTTCTAATGCTGTCTGGTTTTTGATGTATACTAGTAGCCTAGCTATGCTTTCAATTTTTGTGCTTCTTTTCTATGCTTACAATACCTTGATTTCTACCTTCTAAGTTAAAGATTTCCTTCCTTGCTATTTTTCAAATTGAGTCTTTTACTGGTGTTGTTTTAATTCCTGCATTATTATTTCTGTTGCTATTTTTGTCTTTATCATCTTTTACTCTTTGGTCGATATAGAATGTTGGATGAATTCTGCCATAGTGACACTCATGCGAAGCATTATTAGTCACTAAAAATCAAGCTTACACAACTGTTTTGATGTCTCCTCTGAAGGACCCTTGAAATTGCTATATATTTCCACTGTTGTCTTGTACATAAATTGGTTTTTCCCACTTCTTCTTTCCATTTCTTCATCCATTGATAAATAAAAGAGCAGAACCATCAATTTTTATCCTTGAGATAAGAGTCGATTCTGCATGAATAATTATGCATACATGAGTAAACCCCCTCATACTTAACATTTTTCATAACTTATTCCCAAATTCCTGGTCATTTTTCCATTAAATTCACTCACTTCCCCCTGTTGCATAATTATTTTGCTTACGTCTTCTAAAAATATTGTTCTTGGTCTGTGAAACCATGAGTTTCGAGTTCTAAATTTGTTGGAAATAAATTTTCCTGTGGAGTCGCCAGTTTGTTGACGATTAAAAATTGTCAACGAATTTTCGCCCTCAAAGTATTGCTAAAGCATATTATTATAAAAACTAAATAATACTAGTAGGTGGGACCCCCTTGAACTATTGGAGAGCAAATCTGTTCATTTTGATATTGAAATGATGTGTGACATGACTCACATGGTTGATAAATATCTTGTTGTTATTGATTATGAATTGAGCTAATGAAGTGTTGATTCCTTATGTTATTACCACCTATGCTATTCATGATTGATGTATGTTCTTATCACACCTACATAACAAACATGTCAGCAAAATTACATGAAGGGTAGTTTTGAGAGTGGTAAGATATTAGAACAAATGTAAAGGAAGGGAACCTAGTTATGCAATATCACGTGTGAATAACTTAAAGGAAGTGAGAAACAATTGCAAGAGGAAGATTTAAAAGCTATCCTAACTATACTACATGCATGAAAAAACTTTATGATTATTGTTAAGCCCTAGCTAGCAAGTAGATGGTTATGAAATTGTGATTGGATTACATGTTTAATATGTATATGGTGTGAAATTTTGGTGGCGCACTTGGCAAGGTGATAGTATTAATGGTTATGCAATGGTTAATTGAATTATGTGGCCGGTCCATATATGGTATATTTGGATAGATGAAACATCGGTGACTCATTTGACAAGGTGGTGAACGTTGATGGTTATGTGATTTTGTTTGAGTTATATGATATGAAATGGGATATGGTGATCACACTACTGGCTTTTAATGTGGTGATGGTTTTGATACATGTTAGATTAATTGTGTTAATGGAGAATTTGTTGGCATGTATTGTTGAGTTAATGATATATGGGTGGAGGTGACATGCATTTACTACACGTCACCTTTACTCTTCCCATTGGCCGCCACCCTAGTCGGGCTATTGTTCGATCTTGCTGTTGTCGTTATTCTCCGAAATTTTAGCAAGGAGGAACCGCTCGACCAACTCTTGTTTTAAGGAATTTGATCACAGGTATGCATTTTTTTGGTCATTCGTGATTTTGCGTTGGTTATGAAATTATTACTGGCTCAAGTGTATGGGTTTGCTTTTTTTTTTTGAGCATTGCAACTGTGTGAAATTTTGGTTCCTAAATGAAGAGTGGATGGTTCTTCCTGTAATATTTTTGAGTTTGTAGAGGTTGTTAGTCTTCTAGGTGATATCTCTATGTTACCACTACTGGTTTAGTTGGAGGGTTTTTGTTTAAGTCTTGGGTGGATAACTATCTTCACGCACTGTCACTAAATCCAGTCTCTGGCTTTCTTGGGTTTAATGGTAGAAGGTTTTCTACATCTCTATGTTGTGTTTCACTTCGACATTGGTTGTTTCCACCGCTAAGGGTCACAAAGTGAGTGTTCTATTCTTTAATTGGCCCTGTGTTCACCTCAGTACTGTGGTAGTTTGGACGAAGAACATGAGGGTTATACCCCACATGCATTAAATAAATTGCCTGACCAAATGAGAGCCTCACCCTTTTTTTTGGTCCCCTGCCATGCATTGTTACCTGTCCACAAATGAATCATGTCTATCTCTGTGTGCACACCATTGGCCTCGAAAGTTCCACCATTACGAGGAGTTGGCTCCATTCCCTGGTGTTGGCTATAGAGTAGACCCTTAACCCTCCAGTCTCGATTTTTTTAAAGGAGATTGTTGTGCCTGTCAATTTGCTACGGGTTATCGTGGATCAAATGTATGGTTGATTACTTGTGAATACAAATTCACCCAGTTGGTCATATGGCAGTCCTGTTGTTTTAGAATTTAACTACTGCATCTATGATGATAAGGATAAACCATTCATTGCCAATTGCACTTTCAAAAGATAAAGCCATCCTCCTTATGTTAATAACTCAGTATTTTTACTGGAAAGTACCTCTGCCCCAATTCGATTGGATGCGTGGGTATGCATAGCTACCACAACTTGTTCGATTGATTGATTTTCTACAACATTGGTGAATTGTTTGGTTGATATACAATCACTAGTATTTTCACTAATAATTTTCGGATGATAGTTGACATTGGTTACAAATGCTTGGTGTTTCTCATGCATGTCACGTTGTGTGTATGGTATTTTGCAAAATGAAATATTGGGCATGGTAACTATGGTTTTCTTGGGGCTGAATGATTATTGGACTGGGTAACTATAGAAAGTATATCCACTGCATCCTTGTGCTTGTTGGTTGTATAGAAGTGAGTGTGCACATCATAGTCGATTATG
>JZKD02S0085114.1:289843-308798 GCA_000966675.3 Picea glauca | reverse complement strand
TTAGAGTATGCATATACTTCAAGAGAATTTCAATAACATCCATAAGAAATCTCACATATTGTTAACACAAACTAAAAAATAAAAGAACGCCTAGAAAGTGTTTACGGGCTAGTGACGAACACAAACTAAAAAATAAAAGAACACCTAGAAAGTGTCCACGGACTAGTGACGAACATAGGAATCTCACATATTGTTGACACAAACTAAAAATAAATAAAAGCACACCTAGAAAGTGTTCACACGCTAGTGAGGAACATTTTCCTCTATTCATTTTTTTTTCCCTTTTTTAACTTCTATTCAACCTTGAGTAGTTGGACCCTCTCAAGGGCTAAATTTGCATCAATATTCTATAGCAATTCATTCACCTTGTCCAAATAAAAATATTCAAATTCATGAGCTCTTTTCATTCCTTTAGTTGGAACTTCATTTGCAACAATCTCTCTCTTTTGAGCAATCCCCCGATGCATTCCTTCTTCTTGAATATCCATGGACATCTATAAATCTACATTTTTTTTTTTTATCCATCATAAGTACTCTTCTCAAACTCTTTTGTGGTCAAAACTTTTACTTTAGATTCATCTTCACCATATGAATCCGAGGGCACATATTGTTGCCAACTTTTGGATCTTTGTGGATGACCTTTTTTCCTTTTCGAATAAACTCTAGATTGGGAACATGAATCATGAAGGTGACTAGTGTGTTTGTAGATTCAACAAAGAAAAGTAGTGTTTTCGTAGTCAAATATATGAATCCATTGCAATTCACCTTGTTTTAAGATCAACTTATCTAGAAAAATCTTTATTGAGGTTAATCTCCACGCATAAATGGGCATTAGTGAATAGTCCCATATTTTCCCACTCAAATTTTGTTTTTAAGAATCTACCTAGCAAGTTCTCAATACCTATAAACATTGAAGTATACCAAAAATGAAGGGACAAATTAGAAAGGCAAACCCAAACTAGCATTTTTGAACCACCATTATGTAGTGTTCCTTTAACCCTTAAACTTGAAACACATCCATGTATACAAAGAATATAATTTTTGAAAACCAAATACGAGAGAAAATAAGATGAAATATGCAAAAGATACTCTTGTATTATGATAATAAAAAGATAGAAAGAAACGTTCACTTGCCTCTTAAGGTGGGGAAACCTTTCACTTGAACAAAGCTCCAAATACAATAATACATGACGACACATTCCATAGCATCATATCTCTTTAAATATATTCTCAATATCAATACTCCAACTACTTGTGGTCCCATCACTAATGGGCAATGACTACCTAGTGGACATTATAAAGTGGACCCTTTTACATTAAATAACTATCCACTACTATATAATGGGTTTTATTCAAAGATGATGCTCATATACATCAATTGAGTAACTCCTAGGTAGACTAAAGTAGAAAGGTTAGGGTAGGACCCTAACATGCCCTTCCCCTTCAAAAGTAATGCTGTCCTCAAGGTTAAAGATGAGTAAATTGTTGCAGAGTTGTGGTTGGTTCCCATGTGGCATATTTGGGATGCTTATATTGGATTAGTAATTCACAGATCATGTGCTAGCACAATTGACACTCACTTGGATAGAATACTAGTTCCAGTTGGAGCCAAGTGGGGCCTTGTTCATCAAATTTTGGTAAGCTAGTTTGCACCTTGCACTTCGATCCAACAACCTTTTTTTAGAAAAAACACATGAAATATTGGATGAAGCTTTGAGTGGGTTGGAATAGACAACTTGTATGCCACTCCAATGCATTGGATGATCTCATAGGGTCCATAGAATTTGGGTGCTAATTTATGAGGTTTTTTTTCTTTGAGTGATGTTTCTTTTAGGGTTGAAGGTGAAGTGACACATGATCCCTTGCGACAAAAGAACGTTTGAAGTGATGTTGGTATGCTTGTTGCTTCATTCAATTTTGAACCATAACCAAGTTGTTCTTAAGTGTGTAGAGAATGGCTTCTCTAGCATGAAGTGTGTTATCCATTGCTTGAAGCTTGGAGGTGCTTGGTAAATAGGAAGTCATTGACAATGTTTTTTTTCCATAGGAAGATTCATATGGGGTCATTTTGGTAGCTCCATGATAAGAAGTATTCTACCACCATTCTGCAAAGGGAAGCCATTGTGCCCATTGGTGTTCTTTTTCAAAAGTAAAGCATGGAAAATAGGTTTCTAAGCACTTGTTGACCACTTCATTTTGACCATATGTTTGGTGATGATACACAATGCTTATGTTTTGATGGGTACCTTGAAGTTTAGAAAACACTTGCCAGAATTTGTTGGTGAAGGTAGGGTCTTGATCCTAGACAATGGAAGTAGGCACGCCATGTAACTTTAAAATATGATCCATGAAAACTTGGACCACTAAGTAGGGGGTAAATGGGTGTGATAAGGCACAAAAATGAGCATATTTTGGAAATATAGTTGACTACGACCATGATCATTGATTTGTCACCCACTCTTTACAATGTCCCCAACTAGGTTAGCTGGGAATATTATGTTTTTTGTCCCAAAATTGTTATTACTTCTTATGTGAATATGCCAAACAATTGTATAATGGTGTTGTTAACTTATTACAAACAATTTGATCAAATAGGAATATTGTCAAACATATTGCATGCATCCCAAAAATCAATACAATGATATCTAATGGTTGTAATAACAGCTGCATAATACTCCTAAGCACTCAAATCTAATGGTTTCTAGGAATCTGCACAATCTACTATAGAAACTTTACAAGAAAACTTAGAATGATGTCAAACTATGATGTCCATTGATCCAAGGCTCTATAATCCCTACACTGCTTTGCTCCAATGATGTCTACTCTACAAGCAACCCTCCAATCTCTCTTGAAACCTTCACAAACTTGATCCGACAAACTGTTGCAATCCTTGATTCACATAGATCCTCACAGGACGAATGTGGGGCCTTGCGGGACAACCCATACTCAACCTACATGGTTTCTCCTTCCACGGTTACGCGAAATCCTCCTAGAACCTATAGATCTGACAACCGACCTCCTCCGAAAAAATGTCGCAAATACCCTATGCAAGATGATATCCCTCCAAACTCTCTCAAGAATGAAACCAAACACCATGATGAACTCAAATGAGGACTCTGGATGGATCCTCCTCTTTGTCTAGCTAGGGTGGATATTGCACCACCGAAACTAAACTGAGATGGAAGGGTTTTTCTAAACCCTAACAAAAAAATGGCTCCAAGAGAACTCCAAATGAGATATCAAATCATAATGCTAAAGAGAAGGGTTACCCCTCTATTTATCCTTCCTTCTGATCTTCTAGATATTTCCCCTTTTTGACCAAATCAAACCTTCACTTTATTTTCCCTCCAATTTCATTTAAATAAAATTATTTATTTTATTTAATGTCACTTTTAGGATTTGTCATTCTTTTAACCTAGTGACACCAAATAAAACTCCTTGACTCCCTTTTTCCTTGTTGACTATAGTCTACGGAAGTCGTATAATTTATTGAGTCATCCTCCATCATGATCAATTGGAGGGGACATTACAGTCCTCCCTTCCTAATATTTCTTGTCCTCAAGCAACTCCAGATCATGGTGTTGTAATATTTGCTCTCCTTCCAAGGTAGCATCTTTTGCAAGAAATCATTTCCATATGACCAAGTACTCTTGAATGATCCTACTCCTCAGCCACCATTCCATGACATCAAAAATCCTCTTGGGAGCTAGGACCAACCACCTGTCCTCATATAGTGGAGGAACATATGTTGAATCAATGACCTATTATCCCAATGCCTTCTTGAGGCAAGATACATCGAAGGCGTTATCGATATTTCTACCCTATGGTAGCTCCAGCTCGTATGCTACTTCCCCAATTTTGATGATCACTATGTAGGGTCAATAAAGTGAGGCTTCAACTTATCTACACCACTCTTCTTTAAAGATGATTTTCTGTAAGGTTTCAACTTGAGAAAGACTAGATCTCCAACCTCAAAGTTGTGTTCCTATCAACATACATCTTCTGTTGATTCTGAGCAGCTTGAAAATTATCCTTCATGACTCTTAAGATGTCCTAACTCGTCTACAACCATTCTTTGGCCTTGGGAGCTCTTCTCTCTCCAAACACCAAATCCACAAAAGATGGACTGTCATAGCCATACAATGCCCTGAATGGGATCATCCCGATGGAAATGTAATGAGTGGTTTTGTATCAATGCTCCCTGAGATGAAACCACTTTATCCATGCCCACTTATGCCCTAAAACATAGTTCCTCAGGTACGCCTAAATCCATTTGTTTACTATTTCGGTGTGCTCATCTGTCTAGGGGTGATAGCTAGTACTAGGTTTCAACTATGTCCTAGATAACTTGAACAACTCCTACCAAAACGTACTGAGAAACCTACCATCCCTGTCACTTAATATGTTCCTCGGAAGACCATGGAGTCTGAACCCCTCCCTAAAGAGTAGATCTCCTACCGAAGATGAGTTGTAATCTATAAAAATGGAAAATGAGTGCACATATTTAGTCAATATTCCACTACCACGTAGATACAGTCCTTGCCCTGCACCTTTGGAAATCCTGTGATGAATTCCATGGAAATGCTCTCCCACTTCTATTTTGGAATACGCAATGGTTGAAGCAGTCTTACAAGATGTGTGAAATCTGACTTATTCTACTGACAAGTCATGCACTCCCTCACATGACAAAGTACATCCCCCTTGAGACCCTTCCATGAGAATCTCTCCCTCACCTTCCTCTAGGTCTTCAAATACCCCTGGTTCCTTACTAGTGGTGCATTATGTACCACCCTCAAAATATTATCCTTGAGTGTGGACTCAGGGACAAGATAGATCATGTATTTGTAGTATATGATGTCATCAACTACCCTATACTTGTCATCTTGAATATTACCCTCCATCAACTCGAAAGAGAAGGTATTCTTGGAGTATTCCACCAAGAGAATATTATACCAAGGGTAATCGTTGAAGAATATATGTTAGGTGCAGTGAAAAATATGAAGTTTTCATATCACAGCCTATCAGATGAGAAGAAGTTCCTAGAGATAGCACTAAATAAATATTTGAAGACATTCATTTTCCTAGAGACATTGTTTATCTTGGTTGAGCCATAGGCTTGGGAAGTAGGGTTGGAGAAATCATGGATTCTGAACTTGTTAGAGATCCCGCACTTTGGTAGGAGTGTCGAGATCAATGCATGCATAAATATGTTGTTAAGTTGTGTCCATGGATGATACCTATGTCTAGACAGATTCGTGTCGATAGATCCATAATTTATTGCACATATAATAGGGTTGTCAATGGCAGGGGAGGACCCATCACCACTTTTTTATAGATAATTTGAACAAGAAATATTTGTTGGAGAGGATGAAAGAGAAGTTTCATGTGTATAGAGGAGTGCATAGGATCGACGTAGTGAGTATCAATGACGAGTACGTTAGTTTTGTGACGCAAGTGTTGGCATGCAAATTATTGAGGAAGTGTCGCAAGGATCAAGTGTCAGTAGGTACGATAGCAACGTTGGATAAGTACGCAGAAGGCATACAAATGAACTGGGAGAAATTCATGTTAAATCAGTTTTTGATGGATTGCAGAGAGGCACAAGACAAGGGAACATAATTCCACTACACATGGTTGTTGATATTGATAGCATTAGTTTCTTGGAGGGAGTTGGAAGACACACAATTTCTGTCATCTACAAACAAACCATGTTTGGCAGCGAGATATGCTAATTGTGGCATATTTCACACAAGGAGAGACAATTGGATAACAACATCGCTTTTTATATCTATAAGGAGGTAATTCGACAATTCATTCAAGATACACCGTGCATATTACCGCAGGTGGTAGAAGCGTAAAAGGAAGTTGCACTTTTTAAGGAAGGATTCCATCATATGTACATTCAAATGAAGAGGGACCCAAATCAGAAATGGTTGCCCACGAGATAGAGGGTGACTGAAGAATAAATGGGACATATAATGGAATTTTGGGACGTTGAGTGGAAGATCCCAAATATAGAAACAGAGCAACCAGAAAAACAACACCTAGAAATAGAAGAAGTAGGAGATGATGAAGAAGAAGAAGGACAAGGAAACCAAGGAAATGGCCCACATGACACACAAAATACTATACCGCGGTTGAGATAGAAGAGGAAAGACACAGACAAGGGGAAAGCAGTTCAGCAACACAAGAAGAGAAAAGTTGTGAGGGAAATGGCCATTCAAGCACTAATAGATGATGACTTAGAAAAGATTGCAGACCAAGTCAAGGAGGTTACAGAGGATGATTTTGAACGAGCAGTGCAGAAGCAAAAAGAAAGGCACTCGGACATGCAAGTGTAGATTACCGCATTGTGACAGATTTTGGAGACAAGTAGGATAATGCCAATTAGAATAGGAGAGCAAGAGCAGATGGACAGTATGACAAATACCATAGAGGTGAAATCAATGACATATAACCCATTGACGACATCCATAGAGAATCAGATGATGAATATAGTAGTAGGAGCTTTAGAGTTCCCTATGGCAGAGTTACAGGAGCATGCAAAAGCACTTAGTCATATCGATTTGGTGTTATCTCAGTTTCTTGTAGAAGTATTACATGGTTTTCAGATGAGTGTCATGCAGGAAATTCAATTGTGCATGGTGTCAACATCGATCAAGTTGACTAAGGTAGTTGCAGATAATGATGCGCTACAGGAAGAATATGATAAACTTAGGCTAGAGAGGGACGAGGTCGCACATAGGACAAAAATATTGAAACATGCAGTTTAGGGGGTCTATATTAATATTCCATAAGTGTCTATGGAGGTAGACACCTTTTAGAATAAAAGGTCACAAATATAATTGAATCCATTCAGGGATTCTGCACAAATATTACTGAGTTGGAAGCATGCCAGACAAAGAGCACTCCACCGGAGGAAACATATCAAAGGGAGAAGACGACAACAATTACCATCGAGAACATCATAATTTTGGAAGAAGAGTGTGCCAAGCTATACAAATAAATCACATAAGTATGGACTCGACTGATAGAAGACGCAGAGCTGTGAGAAATTGGGTAGAAGCTTCAGATTGCACAGGACAAGGTGCAAAAGTATAAGGAAGAGATAAGCACCTTACCACTAGCAGAAAAGATGGCAGCAATAGAAGAAAATAGAAAATTACACTAAGAGATGAACCAGATGAGGGTGAAGTAGTAGGATTACGCACAAAAAAACAAAACATTGTAGGAGGAATCATACAAGGTGACAGTAGAACTAGCAACTACGTAGGGCATGGTCAAGTAGGAGGTATAAGAAAGTGTATAAAAATTGAAGACCCATATTTCTATAGAGACGACTGAGGGAATTGCACAACAAGAAACATAAGCAAGGGAAAAGATCACAACTGCAAGGTAGACATTTCAGAAGTTCATGGAGACCTGGAAAAAAGCATGAAGTGGATCGGGACGAGCCACGGGTGAGTGTTGGGGGCCTGCTGGAGCAAGTCATTTTAGGACAAGTTTTGGGAGTCACAAAGAAGCAAACCGCATGACAAGCTAGCTAAGGAGAAATGTGTGCAAAGGAAAGAAATCTAGTTAGTGCATTTTCTGGAGTCAACACGCACAGAAGACGAAAATTAGTTAGAAATAGTTAGACCTTTTGGTCCATTTTTGTAACGGGTTAAGCCCTAGTGTCAATGTATAAATATGTAATGGGTTTTTGGGGTAGAGAGGGTTGTAAATTAAGAAAGAGAGATTTCAAGTGTGCATTGTATGTGCGAATGATAAGTCATGTTGGTTTATAACTGAGATATATTGTATGAGCGCAATGCACACCTTTTGTAAGAAACTATGATGAATAATAATATAAGAAGCATGTCATTGTGGACGTAGCTCAGTTGGGGTGAACCACATTAAATTTCTATTTTATGATGTATGTTGTGTTTTGATGTGTTTGTTTCCATGATGTGTTGGTTTACTTTTCTTGTTGCGCACATGTAACAGACACTTATGGGTTAATATGAATATGTATCTGATGGTTCCGTGCACATGTTGAATAATTAAGTAAGATGAATATGCCATATGTTATTACACTATTATTATTTTTTGCACAAGGTATATTGCATGATAAATGAATGTTAAGTCAGAATGAATGTTAGAACAGTTTTCATTCCCTTCATGACTATGGAATCCTGGTTCCTGTAGTCCCCCTAGGTACCTCAGGTGAGACTTCACCTTCTTGCGGGTGATGTCGAAAGGGTTGATATCTTTAGGGTTTTCTTGGTGAATTAATGTCAAACCCTGAGTCTTACCACTACGCGCCAACATCATGCCTTCCCAAAATAATGGGCACTTGGTTCTTTCATACATTTTATGAAATCTAGAGTGACTTGTTGTAGGTGATGAATGTAATTCCTCTAAGACCCTTTGTCTTAAGGTAAAATACTTTACTAGAAGAATGTACCCTTTATACCTCAATATATCTTGCTTCCATGTATACCATTTAGGAGGGTTGGGATATTCCTCAAGCCTTTATATGAGTTGAAGGATAGTGTCATTTTCCAACCATTCTCGATGGGATTTCTTGATGCAACCTAGAATACGTAAAGTTAAGACAAAGAAGGATCCATCCTCAAATTATATGGATAAATCATTGGTTACCACATTTTATTTACCCTTATTATAGATGATCTCATAACCATACCCCAACATCTTGGTGACCCACTTATGTTTCTCTGGTGATGATAACTTTTTTTCTAGAAAACACTTCAGACTATGATGGTTAGTCTTGATCTAGAAACATCACCAAATGAGATATGGATGTTAGGTCTCCACTTCATGAAGGATGGCCATCATATATTTATGTTTATTTACCCAAATTTTGGTCACACAACTACTTACTGGTGAATGGAAAGGGGCACCCTTCTTGCATTAAAATTGAACCAAGACCTCTACCCAAGGTATCACATTCTAGGACAAAATTCTTAATAAAATATGCCACTGCTAATACTAGAGTAGTGCACATGGAATCCTTTAAAGATATGAAGTATTGCTTATTTGACTCACTCCATACAAAGGAATTTGTTTTCAGTAGTTATGTTAAGGGAATAACATTTTTTCCATATTTTTTTACAAACTTCATCTACTAACCGGTAAATCCTAATAACCCATGCAGGCTATTCAATGTCTTGGGTTGGGGCCACTCTTGCATAGCTAAAACTTTCTTGGGATCCACTTATATTGCATCCTAATTGATTATGTGACCCAAGTATTCAACCTTTGAAGCCCCAAAATAACATTTGGATCATTTTAGGAATAGTTGGTGGTACCTTAAGAGTTGCAAGCCTCTATCAACATGTTTTATGTCAAAATCCTAGATTTTGTTGTAAATCAAGATATCATCAAAGAATATTAGCATGCCTATGTAGAAAGTGTTGGATCATGTTGTCATTGATTCCAAAGGTTTGATTGATTGATGTCAAGAGATTTGATTGATTCCAAAGTATTGATTGATTGAATGATTAATTGATGATTGATGAACAATGTCTTGTCATAACATACTAATGTAATGTGTATTATCCTTGATGTGAATGCATAGATGAATATGGATCAATGAGTTATCATTGATACATGATGAATAGATGAAGATAGATCAATGAGTTATAATTGATACATGATGAATAAATGAAGATGGATCAATGAGTTATCATTGATACATGATGAATAGATGAAGATGGATCAATGAGTTGTCATTGATACATGATGTAAAGATGAAGATGGATCAATGTGGCTTCCTTGATATATGAGGCATGGTTGGATTGATTATGAATCATTATTGTCTTATCATGGTTTATAAGGAGTACAAATGGATGAACTCCAAAGTGGTCCCCTTATTGTGAAATCCCTCATGGGAAGACACTTTACGGTTGAGTTATCCTAGAAGTATGGTTGGAGAAACCATGCTTATATGTGGAATAATGAGATGAATATTAGTGAAGTTGTTAGTGAAACTATCCTAGATGGATAGTGTTTGTCATGCCATTTCCAGTGGTATGTGGAATGTCACATAACTCCTGATAGTTTGAGAGTTATGGCCCTACGAAGATGAAGAACCCTCATATGTTGGCTTCAAGCCCCAAAAGGTCAAAGAAGTCAAAATGCTTGAAAATAATAAATCATTATTTAAATGATAAAGTAAAGTGACAAAGTCAAGGAGGATTATTTAAATAATAAAGTGAAGTGACAAAATCAAAGAAGATTATTTAAATGATAAAGTGAGGTGACAAATTCAAGGAGGAATATTTAAATGATAAAGAAATGGAGAACTTTCTAATTATGGAAAGTGGTTAACCCTAAAAATGAGGAAAATAGGTTAAGTGACCTAGAAATGGGTTAAGTAACCTAGAAATGGGTTAAGTGACCTAGAAGTGGGTTAAATGACCTAGAATATGCTCTAAGGAAGCTACTTGGAGAGTATAAACAAGAGGCAAGGGTCTCTTGTGAAAAGGGTATCTATTGATAATGTATTAAAGATCTATTCTGAGAGAGAGAGATGATCTAGAGGATCACATGGACGCATCAAAGTTTCAGTAAGTCTGATATCATGATGACAAAAGTCTCGAAAGTTCAGAAACCCTAGTTTCTAAGGTATACGTGGGTTGTAGTGAGCCAGGGAGCATACATACGCAGGTTGTATGAAGATAGGGCACGTATAGTGGATGAAGTCGTGAAGACTTGTGGTTGAGATGATGACAAGCTCTTGAAGACTGAAGCAGGTTCCAGATATGCATTCTATGGGCTCAGATATGCCATAGAAATTTTGGTATGGTTACATTGTTGTCTTGATGGATACTCTTGCTTGTTGTGTAGTCAATGCTTAAGAATTATTGGTATGGTTGTTGTGATGTGGTTTGTGTTGGTTGATGGAGTGAGAAACACTCTTATGATTCAGTACTGAATATGATTGCTATAGTATATTGGTTTCTTATACATGATGAGTAGCATTCATATTGTATGGTTGAGAGGCATGAGTAAGTTGTTGGAGAGATTGGATGTGTTGTGATTGGTTATGGGTAAGATTGGATAGTGAAAGACATAAGAGAATGTGATTGAAGGTTGCAGAGGACCTGAGCTGATCTTGAAGAGAAAACCCCAAGTAACTCAGATGTGATGCGTAGGATGTAATACAGACTGGCCACGTACATACACGAGTTGTACTACTGGTAGGGCAAGTAAATACGTGTGTTGAACTATCAAAATGTTGCATGCATGTTGACAAATTGATATCTATTGAGGATTGTTGCCTCATCTTAGTTGGTGTTGAGGGTGTAAGCCGAGTCTTGCATTATAGAGATGGAGCTCTTGTAGATTTGTACTCTATTCAGTTGTTGTTGATAAACCCAAGGATTGTAGTCCGTAATAAAAAGAAAATTGTACATACATCTTGTGTTCCTTGTGGTGATGATTTTTTGATGATATATTTTTGATATATGTTGTTGATATATGTTCACATTTAACTGATTATAAATGAAAACAATAAGTAATGAGTAAATGGTGATTGCTAACTAATGAGTTTTGTGAAGGGAAAGTTTTGAAAAAGAGTCCTACACTGTTCACCCCCCCTCTCAGTGTAGTCGGTGTGTCCAACAATTGGAATCAGAGTGGGCCTTCACTATAAGACTTAACAAGATTGGAGGAGATCCATATACACACAAATGGATGATGAAGTTCCAATCCTTGATGAGGAAAATTATTCTACATGGAGAATAGAGATGAGAGTGCATTTGAAGGAAATGGGAGCGGTTATTTGGAATGCATCCATTGGTGGATCAATTTCCTTGAAGAACAAGTCAAAGTTTGCAGCTCAAAGGGATGGAAAGAAGAATGATGCATTAGCTCTCAAGACCATTCTTAATGGACTCTCAAGCCCTATCAAAGAAAGCATGGGACAATGCACTTCCACCAAGGATCTATGGCTAAAGCTAGAGGAGACATATCAAAGAAAGAAGGAAAATATTGAAGACCACTCCATCAAGATCATAAAAGGTAAATAATCTCCAAAAAATATCGATTGCATTATTTCTAAATGTGATGATGTTGAAAAAAAGGAAGATCTTGAAGACATTTCAAATGAAGGCAAAGAATCATGTGATGATGTTAACAAAAAGGAAGATCTTGAAGAGATTTCAAATGAAGGCAAAGAATCATATGATGATGTTGGAAAAAATTAAGATCTTGAAGATATTTCAAGTGAAGGTAAAGAATCCTCAAAGACCCTTGATTGCAATAATTCAAAATGTGATGATATTGAATATTTCTCTACTAGTGAAGAAGAAAATCTAGAAATAGTTTGTGTAGAGTTTGATGGTAGTTATCCTATGGAAATAATAGAAGAAGAACTATCAAAAATTCAAAAGAAAGTTGAAGAGGGTCTATATGAATACACCAATGACCATTATTATATAGACTATAACTATCTTTCGGATAACACTAAAAATTTTCTTAAGAAGAGTCAAAGGCACATCTTGAAGTTAAAGTAAATGCTCAAAGAACAAGAAGATAGTAATAAGACTCAATTAGAAGAAAAGGAAGAAGAAATCACAAGACTAAAGAATGAAAAAGAAGATAAGAAGGTAGATGATGAGATTAGCAAAAGTATTGAAATTATTGTCCATCTCAAGACCCAAATTGAAGAACCCAAAAGGGTAGAGGAACTATTGAAGTATCAAGTAAATGAAAAGGAAGAGTCATGTCATAAGTTAGAAGCTGAAGTTGTTGATCTTAGAAAGAAAGTAGAGAAGTCAAACAAATTATTGAATAGCTCACAAATATTAAATGAGATCTTGGAAACTCAAAGATCACCAAATGATAAATCAGGTCTTGGATACAAGAGAGAAGCTACACATGTTGAAGCAAGCACCTCAAGGAAGCATGAGGTAAGTTCCTCACTCTCAAAGGATGAAGATAATGTTGCAAGTCAACCACCTACACAAGGTAAATAAAATTTCAAAATAACAAATCAAGGAAGACATCAAGAAGCCGTCTTTACACCTCAAAAGGGATGGACACCAAAGCAAAGGTATGAAAGTGTTTTTCATGGTCAATGTTATTCATGTAATGAATATGGTCACAAAGCTTTGGAATGCAGATCTTATGCAGGGAGAGACAATGGAAGATTCATAAAACCATAAGGTGTTGGAGATGTGATCAAATAGGACACATTATTGTTCACTATCACACCATGAGATGCTACAACTGTAGTGGATTTGGCCACAAATCCCAGGTTTTTTGGAACACAAGAAGAAATTCCATGATGAGGACTTCATACAGCATGACTAGAAGAAGGAATGAAGTAAGGAAGGGAGACATATTTGAAAAGATGGAAGCTCTGAGCTCAATTTTTGAGAAGCAGGGACACCTTTAGAAGTGGGTGAAGAATATTGAACAACCAGAGCATAATGGAATCCTTGAGGGAAGCTCAAGTGTGCCATATACTAAAGCATACATGGGTGACAGTGGTAACAGTTGTGTACATACGCAGGCTAACCTTGAATAGTTTGCATACATATGCGAGCTGTCTATGTAGTAGGTCATGTATATGTGGTAAATCCTAAGAAAAAGGGCTATGCACATGGGTTGCAGCTTGATGTGATGGTATAACTCTATGTTGCAAGGTCTGACATAGTTTGTTGCAGGTTCTGACATTGTTTGCTGCAGGTTTTCATGATTACATATTGGATTATGTAAAGTGATGATATAAAATGAAATACTATCTTGGATGCATGGCACTAACCAATGAGTATGGATTGAGGCATTTTCTGTTGAAGAACAATGTTGGTTATGAGAGTGAAGTTATGGAACCTTGGTTATGTGATATATCTTGATGATGCTAGCTAGAGATGTCATTGATCTATTGAAGCACACTACTAGTACATGTCTTGTTGGATGCTTAGTATTTTATGTAGTGAATGGAAGATTGAGGATGATTTGTTGGGGTACATGGTTGGTACATATTTGAGTTTCATTGATATATCTTATGATGTATTATTGGAAGAATATTTGATGGATATCTTGGTGCATACATTTGGCATATGGTTGGACTACATTTTGGAACATGTAGTTGGTGAGTTGATGAGGTGATCATGTTGTACATCATTGATAAGTATGATCTATAGTTGATACATGATTGGTACACTTCCAGTGCATTGGTAGAGGCACCAACTAGCAGTTTGATTGGCACATGTTTTGTGGTGGATTTGACATACATGTATGAGGATTCATTTTTTTATTGGTGCATGGTTTATGTACTTGCTTGGTACAAGTGGTGATGCATGTTTAGTGCATGATGGTACACTCATAGATGGTATATGTTTGGATGATAGTACTTGGATAAAATTACACCATTGGTATTACTTGAGTAGCATATACTTTGGTATATGATGTATTCAATGATATGTTGAGACACTTAATTGATTGAGATACATGATTATGGCACTTGGTTCATGGTGAAGACATATCATGAGTGATATGACAGTTGTTTGAGGAACATGGTTGGCATATTAGTAGATTCACATGGTTGTCATGTTGGTAGATGCACATGGTTGACATAATGGTAGATGCACATGGTTGGCATGTTGGTAGATGCACATGGTTGGCATGTTGGTAGAGGCATATGAGTGGTACACCATTGGCACATGTTTGCTACATGGTTTGGATGCATATATGGATAAGATCCACTTGATAATGTTAGTACATGATGAAACATATCTTGCTAGAGGAATTTGTGTGTGATATGGATATATGCTTAGCACACAGTTGGCACATATTCTTAGCATATGGTTGACACTCTTCATTGATGATGTCTTATGGCACATTGTATGGTGTTGATGTACATGGTTGATGTATGTGGGTGTTGTGCATGGTGGGCACACAATTTGGTACATGATGTACTTGGTTGATGTTTTGTTCATGATTCTCTATCTCATTGTTGACATATCTTTTGTTTCATGGTATGGAACGAGTTTTGATGCATGGGCAGGTCCAAGGATCATCATAGAAAGAGTGGTTATTCTATGATCCATTTGAGTAGTATCATTTGCAGCATAAGCATATTGCAGAGAAGACAGGGGGAGACATACCCATAGGGGGAGTCATTCTTCTTCCCATGATTCTAGGAGGAAAGCACCCTATATTTGAAGAAAGAGCACATAGACATAATTCTAGGGAGAGAAATGGTCACAGGGGGAGTATGAGCGATGTATATTCAACATTACATCAGAGTGATATCCCTTGTTCAAAAGGGAAGAGATTATTCAGAGGAAGATTAAAGGAATTCAAACAAGGGGAGCAACCCCAAGGAGAGTTCAAGCAGGGGGAGCAGCCCCAAGGGGAGAATGACCCCTTTCCATTGATGTCAAAGGGGGAGAGATAGTCAAATTCATGTGATTGATGACTATTTATGTAGAAGAAATGCCTTGTCAACATGTTGAAATCAATGATTGGAGTTGACATCAATGTTGGTATTACCGTCAATGCCAAAGGGGGAGATTGTTGGATCATGTTGTCATTTATGCCAAAGGTTTGATTGATTCATGTCAACGGATTGATGTCAAGTGATTGATTGATGTCAAGAGATTTGATTGATGCCAAAGGATTGATTGTGTTATCACATAAACTTGTTAGAGTCTTGTGAATCTGGGTTTTTTGCCTGAGTCTGGAATTTTTCTTGTCTCTCCTCCTTTTGTAGACCCAATCATAAATTTTTTCCTTTCGAATTGTATTTTTCTTCCTTTGCCTACCTGAGAGGTGTCGACCCTAAGAATTTATGTTTTCTCAGGGGTTGATCACTTCTCTCTCCTTGTCTTTGTCACTGATACTTTTTCCTTCCTGAGCCCTTAGTCAGTCATCCAAGTATTTATTTACAGATGCTGCAACCATAATCACAAGCGCAACACTTGAAGCAGTTTGATATGGAATTGAATCAAGCGAGCGAGAAAGTTCAGTTTGGCAGAGGAAATTTCATTTCGAAGTTCAGAGATTAATGACAAGTTATAAGAGTGGGAATCGGGAATTCATAATGTTGTTGAAGTTGCTTGTAAAAGATCTGAATGCTTGAAACCTGAAATCAATAGGAGCTGTCTGATTCAATAGGATGCATGACACCAGATCTGAGCCGTGGAGGAAGTCATATCAGGAAATCACAAGTGAGAGGTCCTGATATCTTGAGGTATCAAAATGTCGATATCCATCTAGATTGTGTGATCAAAGGGGACGTGTGGTGCCTAATCCAAGAGATCGTTATTTCATGATTCAGAGGTTTGAGCGTGGAGCACAACGTGAGTTCAAGAAATGCAAAATCGTAATGTGCATAAGCGTTGGGCCCATGATCACATCCCACGATCATATGGAAGCATGGCTATAAAGAAAGGGAAAGCACCTGTCAAGCAACTGGCGACTGATATTGTTTAAGGAAATGATCATGGCCATCAAATCCAAAGTAAGTCCAACCATTGATCTAGATGGGTCATTTCGCGGGATCGAGCATCGAAATATTTGAAATCAAGGGGAGTGAAGACTCTCGAAATGAGAGATCCCAAAATTTCATGTGGGATATGTGTAAGGTCATGACCCAAGGTCGTGAGGTGTGATCGATAGGAGTTGTGCAAAGGGTTGAAAGCGCTCACCTTGGAGGAGTCGTGAGCATCTCCTAGAATATTCATGGGTGTTAGGCTCCATTCCGATCCCAATGAAAGTAGTTAATGTAAATGGGGGAGGTTGTTGAAGCCTTGTCTCACCCCATAAATGGAAAGCATGGAAAGATGGTCATGTAGGCAGACTGTCAATCGAAATTTCCTATTACACATGATTTTGGTCACTCTGGTGATGTCTCAACAGTGATGTATTCAGGCTCCCAACAAAGACCTTTTGCTTGAGAAAAGTGGCTCCTGTATTCTTCCAAAAAAATATTTTTAAGATGAGTTCATAGGCTTCCTATGGTCTAGGGTGTGAGACTCCTTCACTCTCATAGGCCACCCACACTTAGGCTGTGAAATTCTCGCAGTCTGCTCCATATATAGGGTGCGAACCTATTTTTAAGCTTGGAAAGGAGAAGAGGTCTTGAGGGTTATAGAAGGGAATCTTCTAGAAAATGAGTTGGCATTCACATGGTTGTCATTCTACTGACTTCTCAGATTTGATGGGATCATCCTCATCCATGTAACGATCTCTCCTTCTCCTATATATTGAAAGGTTTCTCATGGAAAAGGTTAAGCAATATTGAATGAAGAATTGGTGAAAGAATTGTGTGAAGAACCCTGCTTGGACAGAATCTTGAAGGCTCTATTTGGTCTATCAAGAGGTTTTGGATCTTCTTCATGCAAGTATAGAGAAAGTGTGTGTGTTGGAACCAAGGGTCATTGAAAGGAAGTTTGCAACATCAAGGCGATTAGGTTGTATCTTCTACTTTCGATTAATATGATACAACGACATGTCCCTTTCCCATAAAGTCACTCTTACTTTATTGTGTAATTCCTTGATCATATGCATAGGTTGACATTGAATACACTTTGCTATCTTCACTTTGATTGGTTTGTGTTTTCTTGGACTTGACTTCACGAGAGTACCAGAGTGAAGCAGGAACAACAGAGACCTAAGGAAGCGATATAAAGGTATGTCACTTATTCCTTCTTATTAGTAGACTCAATGGTTACAACTTAGGGAAAGAGTTGTGTCCTATACCGTTTTGTTCTAGATCTAGGTGGATCTAGGGAGATATGTTAGTGTCCGCGCCTACCGATTTGTCTGATAACAAAATTGGCAACTCCATTGGGGATGCAACCCATTTTTGGTGGTTTTTCCTTGGCCATTTTCTCTTAACTTACCATTTTTCATTTCCATCAATCTCTGAGTCTTGAGGAGACCCTGATAGACTCTCTGGGTCCAGAAGTTCCTTCAAAAATTTTGTCTTTTTTTCCAAATTTTGCTTAGTTTCAGGCCTTCTCGCACTGCACCCTTATGTAGCCTGCGAGAACCACTATAGTTCGCATCTTGCTTTGCAATTCAATGCAAACTTCTCACACTCTGCCTGTGTTTAGCCTACGAGAATCCTTGATTCTCGCACTGTACACCACTGCCAGCCTGCGAACCCATTTGAATTTTTTTTTGGATTAAGGTTTTTTGTATCCTCAGATGCCCAGATTTGTTTGTGTGTCTGAAAAGAACTTCTCTGGCAAGTGATTGATTGTTTCTTGACTTCGAATCTCGTGAATGATTAGTCTTCGGAAATTGAAAGCTCTTCTTGTTCATTTTTTCTCAACTGTTACCTCTTGACCTTTTCTTGACAAGGATATAATCTCCGTTTTTTAGATCCGAGTGCTTTTTGAGTTGAGAGCCCATGATTGGTTTGAAATTTGAGATCTTTTGTCCTTTTCAATTGCTTATTACTTGGAAAATTGTTATCCACATGTAGTTGAAGAGACTAGTCTTGTTTGTTTGTTATTTTTGTCTTCATTGAAAGATTAGTTTGGGTGTTTGTTGGGTATTTCTTTTTCATTGGTTGCTTGTTTTTTCTTAGTTCCACCACCGTTGTTTGGTTTCTAGTGAAAATTAAAAAACATTTTCTCTTTTTAAGCAACTTTTTATTCAAAAAATATTGTCATTCAAGTATTGAAAGACAACGAATAGAGAATTTGCATTGTTCATGATTGTTTGATATTGCATTTCCGAGAAGATCATACATCGTAGTTCACATTGTTCCATAAAACTCCTCTTTCCCTCCTGTAAATAGGATTCATCGAACAAAAAATTTGTATCATTCATTCCTATTTATGCATTGTTGGGTCAAAGTCTCGCACAACATCGGTTTCATTTTCGTCTCCTTTGAGTAACAACCGCCTTTAATAATATTGTGCAATTTTAAAATTTAACTAGTAACTTTTTCTAGGGCTCTTTTACACCAACATTAGATAGGCTAGAG
>JZKD02S0085114.1:255346-272256 GCA_000966675.3 Picea glauca | reverse complement strand
TTCCTCATTTATTTCAATGTATATTTTGTATTTGGGTACCTAACATGGCCTTGTAGCCGTGACCCATTCTTTATTTTCACCATGGTGATTTTCAGGGGGGGTGTTGGAGTTACTTCACACACACCTAGGATTTATTTTTCCTAAGGTTTTTCCACCCGGAGAATATTTTATTTCAGTTGACACTTCAATTTGACTAGTTGAGTTGAGTTTAGATGTTGCATTGGTTTTGTCACCATGAAACATTGGGATCATCACCAACTCACTACTCTTTGTTCAGTTAGTTAATTGAAGACTAGTTGACTAGTTAACTCAGCTAGGTGGCAGTTCACTCTTGTAACTGCCTAAGAGACTAGACTAGGTGGAAGTTTACTCTTGTAACTGTTGGTGTGTGTCCAGATCAATCTAGACCACCACTATGGATCATTAGTTATTTATGTATTCTATATCTATTGTAAATTATTCACTCTTTGAGTGTGGAATACAGTTAATGAGAATTCTTCCATTCTTTCTATCTTGCTTCTTCTTTCTCAATTTATCTCTGCCAATGTGTGTATTATTTTGTATCTAGATCTATCTTGTGCAGGTTCAACACATTTACACCAAGGATATCGCCTTCATTGGAGAAAGAGACAATTTTTTGGTCATCTATATAGATGACATAACAGTCTTCTCCAAATCTGATAAAGAACATTGTCAACATCTGAGAAAGGTCTTCTCAAAATGCAGAATATTTGGTCTCTCCCTAAATCCCAAGAAGTCTTTATTTTCCATGCAGGAAGGAAAATTATTGGGACACATTGTATCAACTGAGAGGGTCAAGATTGATTCAAGTAGGGTAGAAGATATTCAAGAATTATCACTTCCCAGATCTAAGAAAGAAGTTCATTCCTTCCTGGGAAAAATCAATTTTCTGAGAAGGTTTGTTTCAAATTTTGCTGAATTGGTGAAGCATATCACAACCATGCTCAAGAAAGGTAACGAAGTAAAATGGATTACCGAGTCTAGAGAATCCTTCAACCAAGTCAAGAAGGCACTGACTGAAGCACCTATGCTAATCAGTCTTGATTATTCCAAGGATTTTCTGATTTTTTCCTTTTCTTCATTTGATATAGTGGTCATTGTTTTATTACAAAGGAATGATGCAGGGCTGGAGTAGCCTATTTATTTTTTCAACAGAGAAATAAGAGACACAGAGGTCAGATATGAAATCATGGAGAAGCAGGCATATGCCTTGGTGAAAGATCTTAAATATTTCAGAGTCTATGTTTTGCATTCGAAGATCATTGCCTATGTTCCTTCAGCTAATGTGAAGTATATCCTCATTCATCATGACTTATATGGAAGAAAGAGAAAGTGGATTGCCTAAATCCTTGAATTCGATCTGGAGATAAATCCCACCAAACCAGTTAAACCCCAAGTTTTAGCCAAGATTTTGGATTAATCTAATTGTAAATATTTGGGGATTAACTTCATCAACACTTACTCAGAAAATCAACAAGCTGAGTTGTCTAATAAAATTTCTCAAGATAGCCCTTCATTGGCAAAATGCAACTGGTACAAAGACATTATATATTTCCTGCAAGAGCTAAAGCCCCCTGATGGTATGGGAAAAATCAAGGCAAGAGATTTAAAGCTCAAAGCAATTAGATATTTCCTTATTGATCAGGCCTTGTATTGGAAAGACCCTCTAGGTGTTATTCTAATATTTTTAGACCCATAGGAGGCCCAAAAGATTATGTTTGATTTTCATTACAACCTGTGTGGGGGACATCATTTCTGGAGAACCACAACCTACAAGATTCTCAGGGCTAGGTACTTTTGGCCTACTCTATTCACTGAAGTCTATGAAAAAATCAGGGCTTGCATCAAATGTCAGAAATTCTCTGGGAAGCAACAAATCAAGTCTCTGCCATTGAATCCTGTAGTAGCTTCAGGACCCTTTCAACAGTGAGGCCTAGAATTTATTGGGGAGATTCATCCTCCTTTGAGTGGTCAACATAGATGGATCTTGAATACCACTGATTACTTCACCAAATGGTTAGAAGCTATCCCCACAAGGAATGCTTCTCACAAAGTAATCATTGGTTTTCTTGAAGATATTATAACAAGGTTTGGTTGTCCGGAAAGGATTGTCACTGATAACGTTGCATCCTTCAAGGACAGGCCATTAATCCAATTTTGTGAGAAGTTTGGAATTTCATTGATTCACTCAACCCCTTACTATCCCCAAGGCAATGGGTTAGCAGAATCCTCTAACAAAATCCTGATAAAGATCATCAAAAGACTTCTAGAGGACAGTAAGAAAGCATGGGATTCAAAGCTTAAATTTTCTCTATGGGCTAATACAATGACAACAAAGAGGTCCCTGGGAATCTCTCCTTTCCAAATTTCATATGGGACTGAAGCAGGTTTTCCTTCTCATCTTTCCCTACTTGTGGAGAAATTCTTCCAAGACTACCACGGAGAACCTGACGATATGATCAGAAGAATTCATCAGATGGTAGAATTCCAACAGAATAGAGATCAGGAGATGGACATAACACATGGACATCAACAGAAGATCAAGTAGACTTTTGACAGGAAAGTAAGAAAGGAGGTTTTCCAGCTGGGAGATCTAGTGCTAAAATGGGATGCACCCAAGCAGGACAAAGGCAAGCATGGTAAATTTGATGCCTTGTGGATCAACCCCTTCAGAATCTCTGAGATTTTTCCTAATAATACTTACAAGTTGTAGAATTTTGAGGGTGATGAAGTTTTTGGTGGCCCTATTAATGGGCACTTTCTAAAAAGGTTTTTTGTTTAAATCCGCAGTCAGTGTCCCACCATTGTAAATACCATTCATGTTTTTATGTTTATTTATTTTTAAATAGATAGACTTCATAACCCAATACTAAGGCATTGTAACTATTTATTCTTGGTAGCTTGCAGGGAGCATGCCATCCCCTGTGGAGCCAAATGTTATCACATAAACTTGTCAGAGTCTTATGAATCTGGGGTTTTTTCCTGAGTCTGTAATTTTGCTTGTCTCTCCTCCTTTTGCAAACCCAATTGTAAAGTTTTTCCTTTCGACTTGTAGTTTTCCTCCTTTGCCCGCCTAAGAGGTGTTGGCCCTAAGCCTTTATATTTTCTCATGGGTCGATCACTTATCTCTCCTTGTCTATGTCACTGATCCTTTTACCTTCCTGAGCCCTCAGTCAGTCATCCAAGTATTTATTTACAGAGTCCACAACCATAAGCACAAGCAAAAAACTTGAAGTGGTCTGATATGGACTTTAATCAAGCAAGCGAGCAAGTTTAGTTTGGCAGAGAAAATTTCATTTCGAAGTTCAGAGATCAATGACAAGTTATAAGTGTGGGAACCGAGAATTCAGAACATTATTGAAGTTGCTTGTAAAAGATCTAAATCCCCAATCAGTAGGAGTCATCCGATCCAGTAGGACATGTGGCACCAAATTCGAGCCGCGAAGGAAGTCATTTCGGGAAAGCTCAAGTGAGAGGTTCTGATATCCCGAGGTCCCGAAATTTTGATATCCATCTGGGTCATCCGATCAAAGGGGACGCATGGTGCCTGATCCAAGAGATTGTGATTTTGTGACTCAAAGGTTTGAGCATGGAGCACAACGTGAGTTCCCAAAACATGAAATTGCAACGCGTCTGAGAGTTGGGCCCACGATCACATCCTGCGGTCATATGGAAGCAGGGTCATAAAGAAAGGGAAAGCATCTATCAAGAAATGGGCAACTGAGATTTTTTAAGGAAATGATCATGGTCGTCAAATCCAAAGTAAGTCCAACCGTCAATCTAGATGGGTCGTTTTGCGAGATTGAGTATCGAAATATTTGAAATCAAGGGGAGTGAAGACTCCCGATATGCGATATCCCAAAATTTCATGTGGGATATGCATAATTTCATGGCCCGAGGTCATGAGCCGTGAATGATAGGAGTTGTGCCAAGGGATGAAAGCGCTCATCTTGGAGGAGTCATGAGCATCGCTTGGAACATTCATGGGTGTCAGGCTCCATCCTGATCCCAATGAAGGTAGTTAATGGAAATGGGGGAGGTTTTTGAAACCTCATCTCACCCCATAAATGGAAAGCATGGAAATATGGTCATGTAGGCAGACTGTCAGCTGAAAGTTCCCTTGTCACCAGATTCTCTTGCAAATCCCATACTGATTTGAGATTGCATCTGAAAGAAGAATGGAAGTACATACTGACAGAAGAAGATACAGAAGCAAAGCTTTGATTGTAGTGGCCAGGTCACACTCCTAGTGGTGGCAACTGTTCTGAGTATAAATACTCAGTTTTGATATTTTGTTAATGTGGATGGTTGAGCTAATCTCCCAGATTGTAAAGTTTTAGTGAAGCCTTTGGTTCTCTAGTTATGAGTTGCCATTTGAGACTTCTTGTTTAATGACAGTCATCTTTCTTATCATCTCTTTTTATTCTGATATTGAAGACTTGGACATGGGTGATCCAGTCGAGTTGTTGTGGCTGTATTGTAATGTATGTTTGATTTCAATATTGTTATGACGTTTTCAATTTCCTAAAGTTTTGGGTTCAAGAGGATATTGCATTCGAATATTTTCCTCCTTAGGCTGCTGGAAGACCCGATGTCCATAATAGACCTCTACATTTCCTCACCAGTTCTCCCCCCTACTCACCCTTTACTACAACTTATTGACTGAAGTTAAATCAAGACCTCACTTTCTCATGCATTGCCTGGTCTGGATTTTTGATTTAAAACGATATTTTCTTGAGTCTGCGCCCATTCGACCCCCTTTAACTTATTCATTGTGACATACAAACTGATGGGTATTGGGCTTACCTCTGCTGCAATCCAAAGGTGACTTCTAGTGCTAACATATTGATTCATTGATTGATTGATGATTGATGAACAATGTCTTGTCATAGCATACTAATGTAATATGTAGTATCCTTGATGTGAATGCATAGATGAAGATGGATCAGTGAGTTATCATTGATACATGATGAATAGATGAAGATGGATCAATGAGTTATTATTGATACATGATGAATAGATGAATATGGATCAAACAGTTGTCATTGATACATGATGCAAAGATGAATATGGATCAATGTGGTTTCCTTGATATATGAGGCATAGTTGGATTGATGATGAATCATTATTGTCTTATCATGGTTGATAATGAGTACAAATGGATGAACTCCAAAGTGGTCCCCTTATGGTGAAATCCCTCATGGGAAGACACTTTATGGTTGAGTTATCCTAGAAGTATGGTTGGATAACCCATGCTTATATGTGGAATAATGAGATGAAGATAAGTTAATTTGTTAGTGAAACTATCCTATATGGATAATTTTTGTCATGCCATTTTCAGTGGTATGTGGAATGTCACATAACTCCTCATAGTTTGAGATTTATGGACCTAAGAAGATGAAGGACCCTCATATGTTGGCTTGAAGCCCCAAAAGGTCAAAGAAGTAAAGATGCTTGAAAATAAGAAATCATTATTTAAATGATAAAGTAAAGTGACAAAGTCAAGGAGGATTATTTAAATAATAAAGTGAAGTGACAAAATGAAAGAAGATTATTTAAATGATAAAGTGAGGTGACAAATTCAAGGAGGAATATTTAAATGATAAAGAAATGGAGAAATTTCTAATTATGGAAAGTGGTTAACCCTAAAAATGAGGAAAATAGGTTAAGTGACCTAGAAATGGGTTAAGTAACCTAGAAATGGGTTAAGTGACCTAGAAGTGGGTTAAGTGACCTAGAAGATGCTTCCAAGGAATCTACTTGGAGAGTATAAATAAGAGGCAAGGGTCTCTTGTGAAAAGGGTATCTCTTGAGCATATATTGAAGATCTATTTTGAGAGAGAGAGATGATCTAGAGGATCTCATGGACGCATCAAAGTTTTGGTAAGTCTGATATCATGACAGAAAAAGTCTCAGAAGTTCAAAAACCCTAGTTTCTAAGGTACATGTGGGTTGTAGTGAGCCAAGGCACATAGATATGCGGGTTGTATGAGGATAGGGAACGTACAATGGATGAAGTCATGAAGACTTGTGGTTGAGCTGATGAAAGGCTCTTGAAGACTGAAGCAAGTTCCAGATATGCATTCTATGGTCTCAGATCTGCCATAGAAATTCTTGTATGGTTACATTGTTGTCTTGATGGATACTCTTGCTTGTTGTGTAGTCAATGCTTAAGGCATTTTTGGTATGGTTGTTTTGATGTGGTTTGTGTTGGTTGATGGAGTGAGAAAAACTCTTATGATTTAGTACTGATATGATTGCTATAGTATATTGGTTGCTTATACATGATGAGTAGCATTCATATTGTATGGTTGAGAAGCATGAGTAAGTTGTTGGAGAGATTGGATGTGTTGTGATTGGTTATGGGTCAGATTGGACAATGAAAGACAGAAGAGAATGTGATTGAAGGTTGCAAAGGACCTGATTTGATCTTGAAGAGAAAACCCTAAGTAACTCATATGTGATACGTAGGCTGTAGTACAGACTGGCCGCATACATACGTGAGTTGTACTACTGGTAGGGTGCATACATACACATGTTGAACTACCGACAGGTCACGTACTTGTTGACAGGTTGATATTTGTTGAGGATTGTTTCCTCATATCAGTTGGTACTGAGGGTGTAAGTTGATTCTTGCATTATAAAGTTGGTTCTCTTGTAGATTTGTACTCTATTTAGTTTTTGTTGATAAACCCAAGGATTGTAGTCTGTAATAAAAAGAAAATTGTACATACATCTTGTTCCTTATGTTCCTTGTGGTGATGATTTCTTTAAGATATATTGATGATATATGTTGTTGATATATGTTCACATTTAAGTGATTATAAATGACAACAATAAGTAATGAGTAAATGGTGATTTATAGCTAATGATTTTTGTGAAAGGGAAGTTTTGAAAAAGATTCCTACACTGTTCACCCCCCTCTCAATGTAGTCGATGTGTCCAACAGAAAGGGTCAAAAATTTTTGTTCATGAGGCTCTCAAAGGTGGATGGAGCATAAAAAAGGTGAAAGAGCATCACTAAAAAAATCATAATGACCCTCATGTGTTCAGAAGGTTGTCTATGATATGTCTGCTTCTTTCATATGTATTTTTTGGTAGCTAGAATGTAGGTCAAGTTTGGTGAAAATTTTGGCTCCATGAAGTTCATCCAAGAGACCATCAATAACTAGGATGGGGAATTTTTCTTTGATGTTTAACTTATTAAGAGCCCTAAAATTAGGACACATGCACCAATTACCTTCCTATTTTTAATAACATGACCATTAGTAATGAGCAGGGACTGGTACTGGGATGTATGAATCTAGTCTCCAACAATGCCTAAATGATCTTCTCGATTTCATTATTATGTGAAAATGGATACATTTAAGGATGCACATTGGGTGGTATACTATCAAGAATCAGTGAAATACCATGGTTATTCTCCCCCCGTGAAGGTGGTAAACCATGGGGTATTTCACATACATGTTGATATTTAGAGAAGACCAACTACAAATCAGGGTGAATCTCTTGTGGGGGGGTGTCCATTACTTGTGTGGTATGAATTGTGCAATAATTCCTTAGTGGCCTTTCTTCAATATAGTTTCCATGCAATGAGAGGTGATAATTTTTTAGGAACTAGATGTTAGACCTTTGAGGGTATGTTTGTGCCCTTCCTTAGTGAAGCTCATGTCTAAATCCTTGAAATGCATGGTGATAGTTCCCAAAGTGTGTATTCATTCTACCCCAAGAGGTACATCGCAAGCACCCATTTTCAATAGAAAACGTGTGATTTTTGAGATGATACTCATCCATTTGGAGTTTCAAATTTTCAATCCGCCCACCACATTTCATAATATCACCATTGGGAATCATAATTTGAAAATTAGGTATAGAACAAACATAACAATGGGTTTCCTCAACCACTCTCCTATGAATAAAATTGTGGGTGATGCYAGTATCAATCAATATAATCACTTTATGGTGCTTAATATAACACATCAACTTCAATGTTTGGGGTGTCAAGAAACCAAATAAGGAATGGAGAAAAATTTAGCATTCCTTGTAAGGAKCTTGCRTTCCTCATCTGTAGGAGTGGCAACATCATCTAAATTTRGTTTAGGAGTGTCTTCATCAGATATTTATTTTGATTGTTCTTGTGGGGATACATACATTTGAAATAATTTATGTTCTTTACATTTGTGCCTTTTAAATGTCACTCATCACAATTATAGCAAAGGTGGAGGCATTGCTGTTTTCCATCTCTTCCTAAGATAACTTGTGGATTCTCACAAGCTGCAAGTTGGAGGGGTTGGAGGTAGTCACCACAGGAGGCTAGTGTGAGCAGTGAATAAAGGTCTCATGATTTGGGCATTGATCACCATATTATATTCTTTAGATCATTCGCAAGATTCAAACTATGTTTTTGGGTGATACATCATGACGTGCACTCTAATTTCCTCATTGAGACCACTAATAAAACATTCTTTAAAAAATGAATCACATAGGCCCTCTATGCAGATTGTCAATTTCTGAAAGGCGATAATATAGTCAATCATTGTTTATGTTTGGCATAATTTTGTTTGTCATCCAAAATAGTGTTATTCATGTTCAAAACAATCATAACGGACCTACAGAAACTAGGTCCAAGCATTGTAGCCTCCATAAGCATTATGATACCATTAAAACCACTACCAACTTTTTGAATCCAATAAGACCCCCACTTTTAGTTTTTATAGGTCATTAGTGATACCATGGAGAGATAAATAATTTTCCATTTGGGTAACCCACCCCAAAGGATCAAAACCATTAAATTTGTTCATGTTGATCTTTGGAAAGAGGTTTCATGAATTGTGTTCTAAAAAATGTGGGTATGGATTATCTAGAAAGAGCATGTGAGTGGCCTGCAATTTGTTTGATGGGGATTCTTCTTTGGTTTGATTGATGTTTGGATTTAGTATATGGATACCCAAGAGATAACCCAATACCTTTCCTTGTATGTTCATTGTGGTGGATATGTATTTGAGTGAAGGCTCAATGCTAGAAACCTTTGATTCATGTGGTTGGTTCTTAGCGGGTGGGTCCTGGTTTTTGTTCCTCGTGTTTTCCATGTTGCAATTCTATACCATGGGACCACCTAAGAAGTTTTTGAAGTGTCATTCCCTACATATATCAATGTGATCAACAACTTGAAAGGATTCTTTTCAAATATACCACAAATCATTATATTGTTGGGTCAACAAGAAAAAGGTTACTTGAGAGGTAGACCCAAGTGATCAAAACAATGTTGAGATAGGTCTCCCACAATGGTTTTGATAGACCTAAAACCCTTTTCTTTCTATTATTGTAGGAGTATTACTCCTGGTTGAATATTATTGTACTGGAAAATATTCAAAATTCCTTCTGGATGCAAAGATGTCAGAATTTCCTTAATCGACTGCAAAGGTTAGGGTTTGTAGGGTCCTAATGATGTTAGTATATTTAGACACTTAGGATTTAGTTAATATCAACTTGGTATAATGTGTCATTAGGTTAAAGTGGGTTTCTTAGTGTGTTTCTTTAATATGCATCAGTGTGCATTTGTAATTATGTAATATGATGGTCGTGATATGTTCTATACATAGAGTGATTTGATGACTCATATTATCCTCGATCTTAATGGCTATATTGATCCATGTCTTAGCACTCGATTGGTCCATGATATCTATTTAAAGAGCATGGAGGGTCATTTTTTGATGATCGATTGTGAGAAACTCTCTTGTAATATTTTTCTTTTACATTATTAAATTGCCTCAAGTGGCCACATTGGCTGGGGCTGTGGATGTTTCCCCACATTGGGGTTTTACCATGTAAAAAAATCAATGTGTTGATCTCTGATCTAGTTGTGTGAGTGGTTACTGAAGGTGTTCATCCTCTATTGGAATACCCTGTTTTGTCGAACATGGTATCAAATCATGTTTGAAGACCCGCTCTAGTTATAGATTGAGATCTTGAAGTCATGTTGTCGCATTTCTGGTTTCTACCATTTTTGTACATTTATGGGCTGAGAGGATTGTTATTTTGTGTCTAGGGCACTTATTTTAGTTAAAAACTATTTTCATTTCACTCGAAAAGGTTTTTTTTTTCCTAAGATACATCCATTTCAATCAGATCGGGAGGTATAAATCCTGAATACACCCTTTTTTAATTTTAATTTTTTTATAGAGATAACATTTTGGTTTGTTCTTTTTATTTATAAGTTGCCACTCTTTTCGGTCTATGTATTCTCTTCTCCCTATGTTCTGTGCAAAATTGGAAAACCAGAAACGTAGCATAAAGTGTTTTCTTGTCTAGATGTAATCTCTTTTCCATGTGCTTAGTGCGATCTCAGCAAATTAGAAACAGAGAAAAAACTTGCATTTTCCAAGTAAGCTAATAGATATCTAACCACATTTTTGTTGTCGAGAAGAAAATCTTTTTTCCTATGTGAACACATGAAAATAAAAAAAAATTAACACGCTCCTTGAGGTGAAGCTCCAACAACAACAACAACAATCCCCATCCTCCTTCTTAATATTATGATGTCTTTTGCACGAGCTCACTTGGTAGAAAGTTGTTTTATTTGGTAAGAGGTTTTGAGTAACTTTTAGTCATTTTTTCCATGCAACTTTAATTTACAAAGTAACTTTATTGTAAAAGTGATTCTCACTTATTCTATAAAAGTGGGTCACTCTATAAACAACTTATTTTGAAAAATGAGGTTATAAGAAAGTTAGTGAAGGAGGGACATCACCATGTAGACCAACTTCTACTTGCCACATGGTTCTTTGGTTATCGTTTATGTTTTTTTTTTAAAGGGCATAACTTTCACATCTGAAGTCTATTTTCAATGTCATTGTTTTTCAAACAACCTATCTTTTCGAGAACTTTTCATCCAGACCATCCATTTCATCTTATGAATCCATATCATCTGCATAATTTAATATTTCTCCAAGTAATATTTTTCTTACTAGTACCATCTACTTCTTGTGGAAATCCCATATGGAGCATGTACTCAGAAGTAAAGGATTGTACTAGATCACCTTGGGAAAAGAACAAGAACTCATTGATCCCAAAAAGAAATCCAAATGGGATAATAAGAATGATGAAGCACATGGACTAATCATAATGTCCATCTCTCATGATTTAAGGTTTCACCTTCAAGGAATTGATGACACCGATGAATCTTGGGAAAAGCTTCAAGATATGTTTGGTAAACACAACATTATTCAATTCCACCATATTGAAAATGATTTAATGACTTTATGTCCTAATGATTTTCCTTGCATTGAAGATTATTTATCTAAGTTGAAAATTATTAGACTTTTATGTATAGAATGAAAAATAGATTTGAAGGATGACATATGCATATATGTTATTCTTTCTAAGATTTGTAGTGCATGTTTTTTTCTTTCTATCTACCTTTTATGCCACTAGAGAAGCTCTAGGGAGTAATTATAAAGAACCCTCTCTTGAGTATTTTTTTGATTCTCCGATTCAAGAGAAAGATAAGCTTGTGCAATTTGGATTGATCAACACTACAAGTGCATCCAACAAATACTTAGTGGCCCAACAAAAACATAAATCCAAAAATCCCAAGAAGCAACATCCTCACCACAACAACAATAAAAAAAGGGGTACCAAACCCTCTCGACCAACTTCTTCTCCTAATGGCGACAAAAGAGCAAAATCCAAAAGTAATAAGATTGACATACGTTGCAAGTTTTGCGGAAAGGATGGTCATGTGGATTCTAAATGTTTTATAAGGATGGAATCCTTAGAAGAAATGATGAATAAGCACAACATTAGTATTGAGTCTCCTTCTTCTAACTCCTCTTCTCATGGACATGCACTTTCTACTTCTAGTTTCTCCTTCAATGCAACTTCTAATTCTTCTTATGAGTAGATAATTGATTTTGGAGCATCTTATCATATGGTTAAGGATAAATCCATATTTTTTTCTCCCAATGAATGTAACACCAAAAAAATATTTGTTGGTGATGATAGATCTCTTAGTGTTGTAGGGTTTGAAACAGTTCAGGTAGATAATGGTCATTTCAATGATGTATTATATGTTCCAATTATTTCCTAAAACCTTCTATAAATGTATCATATCACTCATTCATGTGAAGGTAAAACCTTAGAGTTTTCACCTCACCCAGTTGTAATCAAGGATTTAAAAGATATTAAGTGTGTCCTAGCAACTAGAATTGTTGATGATATTACCAGGTTGTACGATTTTGACAACTTTGGGTCATCATTTTTTCCATCAGTTTTTGTTGCTCATAGCGATGATTTGAGCAAACTTTGGCATGAGTGGTTTGGTCATCTAAACTATCACTCATTGAAACAACTATGTAATCAACATATGGTGATTGGTCTTCCTCTTGTTTCTTGCAGAGATGGTATTTTTTCTAGTTGTTTTCTCATACAAAACCATCGGGACAGTTTTGAAAAACATGCCTCTTGGCATGCCTCGGCCCCTTTGCATCTTGTTCACATTGGTTTGTGTGGTCTACTTTCTTCTCCTTATTTCTCTAGGTGCAAGTATTTATTAACTTTCATTGATGACTTCTCCAAATGAACTTGGGTTTACTTATTAAAACTTAAGAGTGAAGTTTTCGACAAGTTTTTGGCCTGTAAGGCCCTTGTAGAAAAAAAATCTAGAGATCAACTTCAAATATTAAGAATGGATAATGGAGGAGAACATGTGAAAAGTAAATTGACAAGTTAGTACATTGCACGAGGAATTTAGATTCAACGTATTGTTCCATGTACACCACAACAAAAGGGTTTTGCTAAGAGAAATAATATCACATTAAAAGAAGTGGCTAATTGTATGATCCAATCTAAGGGATTAATTCTTCATTATTGGGAAGAAGCCATCAACTATGAAAATTACATAGTAAATTGCACTCCCACAAAGGATTTAAAAAATACAACACCAAAAAAATCATGGACCAACATTAAGCCAAATGTAAGTCGATTTTGTGTCTTTGTTAGTGTAGCATGGGATCACATTCTTTATGAGAAAAGGAAAGTAATGTAGCCTAAAAGTGAGAAGTGAATTTTTGTTGGATATTCTGAAGATGCCAAAGGCTACCAACTTCTTCAACCTCATTCCAATGAAATTGTTATTAGAAGAGATGTTAAATTTGATGAAAATATCTTGGTTTACAAACCTAATTCGGTGTTTGTGCCATCATTTGTTCATATTTTGGTTTCTTATTCATATGATGATGATAGTAAGGATGAAAATCCACCTCTGCCTACTCACCTTCCTCCAGATGAGTCCATTAAACATGAACCTGCACCAGCACCATGGCTTCCGAGATGGGTCCATTAAACATCAGAATAAACTAGTGATATTGCCAGTGATCCTTCCATTTAGTGTCGGACATGTTCATAGTTCCAGCAAGCCTCTTCTATTTTGGCTCAAGATTCAAAGACTTGTGATCTAGAAACATTTGTGGAAGATTCGAACCATCCAGATTGGGACACATCAATGAATGAAGAATATAATTCCTTACTGGTGAAGGATACTTGGGATATTGTACCTCTTCTAAAAGGAAGAAAGATTGTCAAATGTAAATGGGTGTATAGAACTCTGTATGCATCAGATGGAAGTGTTGAAAGACACAAGGCTCGACTAGTTTCTAAAGGGTTCTCTCAAGTTGAATTCATAAACTATAATGAAACCCTTGGCCCCATAGCCAACATAAATTCCATCCATCTTGTTCTATCCCTTGCTACCTCATATAAATGGGAGGTCCATTAGATGGATGTTGAATATACCTTATTGCATGGGGATTTGTAAGAAGAAATATTTATGCAACAACATCCTCGATATGTCCAAAATGAGTCCAACCTTGTTTGTCACCTTAAGAAATCTTTTTATGATATTAATAAAACTCTTTGAGTTTGGTATGCCAAAATGGACAACTTTCTTCTTGACACTAGCTTTTCTAGATTTCATTCTGACCCTAATGTCTATACTAAGAAAGTAGGAAGTCATCTCATAATACTTGTTCTTTATGTTGATGAGCTTATACTCATTGGTAGTGACCCTAAAATTTTAACCCATGTGAAAACCATCCTTAAAAAGAAATTTGAAATGACAGACTTAGGCTATTTCATTATTTCCTTAGCCTCCAAGTATTGCAAACCAAGGAAGGATTTTGTCTTTTCCAACCTAAGTATGCTTGTGACCTTCTTTGTCATTTTCACATGGATGATTCTAAACATATTAGGGTCCTAACCCGCAAATAGGTAGAACAATATATTCGGATGTAATAAAGTTCAATATTAATAAGGCCTTTCAATAAAATAGAATAAGGCGGATGTAAGAAGACCTAATAGAAGCTTACGCTTCTAGAAGGATCTTCCTCTAGATGATTATTTTTAGTATAAATAGGAGTCAAGGGTATGAGAACCCTAGCTTGGATAATATTGTAATAGAGCACTGCTCAATTGGAGGTTGCCCCCTCGAAGAGGCCTGTGAACATTGCTTTCAGAATCAAAGTGCTATTTTTGTTGTTGTTCTTATATCATTTCAGTGCTATTGTGGTGATTTTTCTGGTTATACTGTTGTTATTTTCCATTACTATTATTTTATTTCTGTTATGCATACTTTTTATATCTGGTATATTACAAGTGGTATCAAATCACTTTCCTCAGTAGAAAGTGTGGGTTAAATTTGTTTTCAGGGTAGAGACGTATTCTGACGTCTCTAAGCCACAGAGATCTGTCATTACGCACATAAACCCACGGTTGAAGGATTCATACACGCGGGAAATACAAGTGGTACTTAAGCGCACATTTGTTGGCCACCCTTATAACCCCTGTTGGTACCCCTTTGAGTGGTAGTGCATCAAACAACACCTATGTATGGATCGGCCTAGATTACCTCAAATCCCTCTTTAGATAAACCGATTGGCCACCTGACTGTTATATTGTCATTGAGAAAAGCACTCGGGAAGATACTCTCTAGTACCTGGGTAGTCGGGTAGTACGGCTAATGGTACGATCTATCCTCCTTAGTTAGTGCCCTGAGATATTGGACCGAGTACTACTGTTGGACCCCACACATATATCAGAGAGTTATAGCACATGAAAAACCCTTTTCTGTAGAACCCTTGAATACCTAACCCTTGGGGATAGAAACATAAACAAATTAAAACATACAAGATCTATTGTCGTGCAACTGTGTTTGGGTTGCCAAGTAAATACACATTTCTTTCTGGTTAAGCATTTGGGAATTTCCTCTCTGCAGTATTCTTCAGACCAGAGTATTTCACCATTATTTAAGAACTATTCCATTGGATTCATCTCTTCTCCCTTATCACATTCATCCATATCATTTTTTGGCAAATTTTTTTACCCCGCCCACCCCTTTTCAGCTCCCCCATCCTCATGGCCCATACCCGTAGCCAAGACTTGGAAGCTCGCTTAAACACCTTGTAATATGGTCTCATCGAGACCCAACAAGAAGTGAAACAACTCAGTGCCAATGTTTCTACCATCAATACAACCATGCAGTCCTCAATGGAGGAAAACAAATAAGACCTCACCACCTAGCTTGAATTAGTCTTTTCGGCACTCTACACCAAACTGCATATCCCTATAGATAACCTTTCCTCTTCCTCACCTCCACATATTGAAGGTGACCATTCCTCTAATTCCCATAACTTTTAGAACCATCACTTTCAACATGACCTATGCCTTCCATGGGTGGATGTGACCAAATTTGATGGCTCGTACCCCACTAGTTGGGTAACACAAATGGAACATTATTTCTCTTTATACGACATTACAGATGACTTGGCCAAACTCCGGTATGGTGTTCTCCATCTAGATCAAGAGCGTTGGCAATGGAGCAAAACTTCTTGTCAAGGGTATATTGCTTGGACACACTTTGTGGCAGAGATTTATGAACGCTTTGACACTGACACCAACCATTTGGGTTGTTTGACAAAGTTGAAACAATTAGGAACAGTGGAATAATTTATAGTTTCCTTTGAGTGCCTGACTTTTAGAACAGAGGGCATGTCTGATGCCTTTTTCCGAGAGTGTTTTATCAGCTGCCTCAAGGATGAGATTTGGGCCCATGTCCTCATGGCTCGGCCTCAGAGTTGGGTGGAGGCTACTAAAAGAGATAAAGAAGCAAAACAGGTTGTATCTTCTCAAAACTGAAAACCCTCCTTTATCCCTCGCCCTAAACTAGTAAATCCCACTACTCCCTCTGCTTCACTAAAGATCCAAAAATTGATCAGGGTTGAAATGGCTGAAGGCCAACTCAAAGGCCTTTGTTATAACTATGATGAAAAATATTTCTTGGGCCACAAGTGTAAATAACAAAACCTTTTTATGCCCATCTCTGAGGATATTTCGAAAGAGGATGTAGAAACTCCCCTTGTGTCTGAGTCACCTGAATCCACTGACATAACCCCTCCCTCAGACCCTCCCAAAGTAGAACCGGTCATTTCCCTCAATGCTCTCACTCACTTCTCTGCTCCCCAAACCCTCAAGCTAATCAGTTACATCAAGCATCGGAAGGTCATCATTCTGGTTAATAGTGGCATCACCCATAATTTTATTCATCGTCGCATTGCCCAAGAAACTCATTGCTACATCCATGTCGTCAATAATTTCCAAATCATGATTGCCAATGGTGGTTCCATGAAATGTGGAGGGCATTGTGAAAATGTGCGTCTCCAAATTGGTGACTACCACTTGAAATCCCATATGTTTTCTATCGACATGGGAGGTTGTGACATTGTTTTGGGTGCAGACTGACTAAGGAATTTGGGTCCCATTCTCATGTATTTTAAAGACTTAACCATGCAATTCGACCAAGAGGGCCACCAATATAAGTTCCAAGGCATCACCGTTGG